>JAJHSJ010002851.1:0-89043 GCA_021015155.1 Magnolia officinalis
CATCGTGTGGGCCTACAATCAATGCTAATTGTCTTTTATGTGGAGCCCTTCAATGTCCACTACCCATCGTTCATCATGTGGAGTCCACATTTGAATTGTTCATAGTGTGGGAGTGGATTGTCCACCATGCCAGGACCACTTTTGATATCCACTAGTCATCACGTGGGTGCACCTTTTAAGTGGATCATCTATCATGTGGCCCACTTCGGATATGGGTCATCCATCATGCGAGACCTTGGATGTGTACCATCCATTATATGGGGCCCACTTAATGTGGATTGTCCATTATGAGGGGTCATTCTTCGATGTGGGTCATCCATCATTTGAAGCCCACTCCGTCCATTATATGATCCCACCTTTACGTCCAGCATTCATTGTGTGGGGCTCAACCTTCAATATGGGCCATTCATCATGTGGGCCCACCTTTGATGTGGACTACCCATCAAATGGGACCCACTTGATGTGCATGTTCCATCATGCTAGGGCACACTTTGATGCGGGCCATATATCATGTAGAGCCCACCTTTGATGTGAACCGTTCATTATGTGGGCCCACCTTGATGTGGGGCCCCACATTCAATATGAGTCGTTCATCATGAGGGGCCCACTTTTGATGTGCACTATCCATCATGTGGGTCCCACCTGTGTTGTGCACCATCCTTCATGTGGGTCCCACTTTATGTGAATAGTCCATCATGTGGGAGCCACCTTTGATGTCCACCATCCATCATGTAGGTCCCACCTATGTTGTGGACCGTCCATATGTGGGGCCAACATTCAATATGGGTCATTCATCATGTGGGCCCACCTTTAATGTCAACCTTTCATCATGTGGTCCCACATTCAATGTCCACCATCCATCATGTGGGTCCTACCTTTGATGTGGACCATCCATCACATAAGGCCCCAGTTTGAAGCAGGCTATCCATCATGTGGGATTCACCTTTGATGTGACCATGCACTACGTGAGCCCACCTTTGATGTGGAACATTCATCATGTGAGGCCTACCTCGAAGAGATTGTAAAGAGGAGAGAAGAGAGTACGATGGAATTAAAAGTTTTTGGGCAAACTTGTCAAAAGTAACTCATTCCCAACTTATCTACACAAATAAGCACTCATTTCATTCGTAGAGATGCCAGACACCCCCTTATAGTTAGTTGAGATAAGGCCTAGACGGTGATGATGATACCAACCATAGTTACTCCGCCAAAGTGCCAAAGCACCGAAGCCTTTCTCGACGTGTAAAACAGGATGAACTGGAGGCTCCATCAACGTTGCCTAAATACCTGCCCCTGGCTTACACAAATTCTTCATAGTTGAGAGATGAAAACAGATATTTGTTACCTAGTATTTTCTTCATTTCACAATGTTTTGCCAAAGCAAAAATTTGCTCAGGCAGCCAATATGAAGTGGGATCTTTCCTTTATTGAAACTACCGTCTCATGGGCCCCATCATGGATAATATCCCAAAGATCTTAACTGCCAAGGTAATCTTTGCCACACAATCTAACGGGTCAGATTGTCCCGAAATTTTGGGCATTGGTTATATGTGATTAAACAATCTCCATCAATGAAAGGTACACCCGACCGTACACCCCAATCATACTATTGTTTGGCCAAACAAAAATTGGCATTTCAACAGGCAAGTACCACATTATACCTTTTCAAATGAGCCTCCGTCATTTGAGACAAGGCTTCCGTGGATCCCTGACTGTGGGACCAACCATGATGCATGTGCCTTACATCCATGCCTTTCAATCCGTTTTGAAGGCTCATTTTAGGGCATGATCCCAAAAATCAAGTAGAATCAAAACTTTAAGGTGGACCACACCACAGGAAACAGTCATCATTGAATATCAGCAATAACTTATTGGAGGCCACCAGAATGTTTATTTTGCCATCCAACCTATTGATAAAGTCCAAAACACCGGATGAAGGGACCATACAAATATCAGCCGACTCCAAAAATTTTGTGGCCACGCCACTCTTTACAGTGGTGTGGTCCACCTGAGAATTGGATCTGCTTCATTTTTTGGATCATGCCTACAATGACCTGAAAAAATGGATGGACGGCATTGATGTATGGCACATACATCACAGTGGGCCCCACAGGGGTCCCCCAAAGCCACGCCCGGTCATTTTCTGTTTCCCGCTGACCTGTTGCCAGCGAGTACCCTGCTCACTGCTGGGAGCAAGGTCCATTCAAGTATATGAAAGGTAGCTTTTCCAAGCTAAAGTTTTGTTACGGAACCATCACATAGCAACTCCCTTTTAAGTACTTACAACCTGTCTATACTATATTGCAGAGCAGAGTGTATCTATAGTGACATCTAACACTAGCCAAGGCAAATAAGAGGACGTGTAAATTAGTCAGAGGGACAGCGGCAATTTCCTAAGAAGAGAAGCAGCTGGATGATAAGATACTATATTTGAAGAAAAAAAAAATGGAAAGAGAATGATATAAAGTGAACGTATCCATACAACCTTAGAAACTAAAGAACACAAATTACTCTCTGCCCACCAGACTATCCTACGAAATAAAGGACAGCAATCCTTAAAAGCCAACAAGTGGGGAGACCCAATACTCTCATCTAATACCCATGGAATAAAAAGACCCATATATATAAGAAGCCCAACATAGGAAAAAATGAAAAACCAAGGAAAAGAAAAGGGGGAATAAATAAACAGAGTAGAAGTCAGTAGAGCTACAGGTAAGCTACCGTATTCCCAGCAAGTCAAAAAGTCATCTCCTGTTTTACCTGGCTCTACTGCAACCACAGGACTTTGCTTCACATTGGTCATAACCAAGCAGACAAAATTCAAGGAAGGACCCGCCAAATAACCTTAGCCATCGTCCTCCTCCCCATTCCTCGTCTTCCTCATCATCATCATCATCATCCTCTTCAAAGTCTTCACCACCATTTTCCTAACAAAGGACACAGCACTCTGTCAATGGTTTAGATTTACAGAGATCTCAATTGCCTCAATCAGGAAAGAAAGAAAGAAAAAAGGAAGGTAAAAAGGCAAAGGTGGTAGATTCGCGACAGGGTTATTCATTTTTCAATCGACAGCATAACAGACGAATGAAATAATGTCAAGAAACCCTATGTACCTGATCAAAGAGGCTTTCTATTCGCACATGAACCCTCTACACCACATGCGTTTACACACATCATACATGCCAAGGCAAGTGGAACATCCGAGTGCTGCATGATAGAGGCCCAGTGATTTTGTGTGGCCCACCAAATGAGTAGACCAACATGATTTCTGTTATGCTCGTCTCCCCAATGGGGGTCAATTTATACATGACTCAGATGTCCCACACACCTGCTAGGTTGGCATGTGCGCTGAACATAGAGGTGCTGGTGGGGCTAGGAGACCACCCTAATCTATATACACCATGCTTCTACCAATAATTATAAGATGCACGCAAAACAAGCAATTTCAATCCAATCATCATCTACACTTCACTTCTATAGTTCTACCAAAGATTGAAAAGAAGAAGAAGAACAACAACAACAGGAAGAGGAAAGAACACTCAAGAGACAAAGTATGCTTCCATTGAGAGAGGGTATAAAACGTGTAAGAAGTACTTGATGTTATAATAAAACATAAACATCAGCCCCATATCACCAGGCATGTCAAAATTTCATCACATTGCATCAGTATCTAGTTTTAAGAGATTGTGATACTTTCCTTGTGAGCATTAAATGACACTCAAGTGATAAATTTGAAGAAGTGCTACAAGCAAGGTATTCAATAATGGTAACGGCTGCTGTAATGGGCACCACGTTACCGTTATAATACAGGCCTTGACGGTTGTTACAGCCTTTTTTTTCCCTCTTTCTTTAAAATTTTAAAAAAAAAAAAAAAAAAAAAAAATGTATCTGCCCCATAATGCCATAATGGATTGTTATAGGGCCGCTATGGGCATGGTGTGCCATGACCGCCATCATGGGGCTGTATCAGCCATTACGTAACAGTAACAGTGCCAACCATTATGCGGTATGGGATCGTAACAGCCATTACAGAAAAAGATATGAGAGAGAGAGAGCGTAACGGTGGTGGTTACGCTCAGTACCGCAAACCTTGGTTACAGGCCATTTTTTCCATAATGGTCCCACTATTACCATAACACTACGGACGTTACATGACCATTTTTTAATAACTTGGCTACAAAGGGAGAAAAGTAGAAACCAAAGCTATCTCAGATCATCAGAAGCACATGATTTCACCTAGAGAACAAAGTTTTGTCATGTTGAAATGTAAAGCCAACAAAATCTGAGATTCTATGTTAGTTCTCAAATTCCCATTTCTTGATTCCTACAGGTCATTGATTCAAGTGGATGACTCACCTAATTCCTTTCTTTATAAACATGAAGTAAATTCCAAGAAAAAGGATTAAAAGAAAAATGAAAAGAGAACACTTCCCCCATCAACAATGTCAAAGGACACACGGAAAAACCAGCCCATGGAGTGCAAACTACAATCTTTTGTTTGTTTTTTATAGTCAGTTCTGGAGTCAAGCTTATCCCGGAGAGCAACTTTTATGAACATCCTAGACTTCAGCATATCTACATCTCTCTTATTTGACAGGTCACAAGATCTTGCCGAACGAAATACTTTATAATCACCAATAACTCTACTAATTGCAAAGCCTCGGTTGCCTCTCTTTTTCCTTTGAGTTATTGCATATTTATTAATAAGAAAGTACAAATTGAGGAGTTTTTTTTGTTGTTTTTGAGGAGTGATGAATTTTCTCTTTACATAAAGAAGACATAGCCACACAATTCTTAGACAAAAGCAGGTCGGGATTACCAACCTCAGGAAGCATCGAGGTTAATCGCAGAACAGGATTTATACAAGTGGGTCTTTACTTCTGTCTTTGAGCACCTTACAGTTTGAATGCAGAAGCAGTAACTCCACCTCATGTTGGCCCACCAGTGCCAGAACAGAACAACTTATTAGGCAGGCCCCATCCAGTAGGTGCCTTTCTTCAAAAATTAGGATGATCTAATCATCAAGTGGGTGAAACACTTGCAAACAATAGGCAGTTAAAAGAGCAACTGACCAATGGTCCATGTCCAATGTACACATGGCCCACCTGATCATTAGATCCATGGTATTCAAAAACAGTTATGTGATTGTGTAACGATGGGGGCCATTACACAATAGGGGGCTACAACGGCATTATGAAAAAATGGCCCTGTCACGGCCATTGGAGGCCTGTAACAGGCCGATATGGTGCCAATGCATTTTCTTCCTATGAAAAAATTTCACTATTACGGGGCCCATAATGGCCATAACACTCCATATCCTAACGGCCATAAGGCCACCATTACCATTATTAAAGACCTTATTCGGATTAGCTTATCATTAAATAAGGATCTACACATGTGATAACCAGATTAGTTAGGATTGTAAAACCCCAAAGTGAATGGTTTGAGATTGCTTCAATACACAAGAGTAAGAGTTACTTGAGTATGAAACATGTTCCCGTAGGATTGCTGATATGACGATATTTTGAGGCGCTCAGGCTTTTCAAGAAGGAAAATTGGAAAGGCATCAAGAGCGCCTTGTTTCTGGTTTTGCAGAATTTGCTCCATGTGAAAATTCCACAAAGCTGGACACAAGGAAGCAACTAATGTTACTTTTGCAGTCCCAAAATGTCCCTTTTCTCCAAATGCATCCTTGTAATGCTCCTCATCATTTAAACAATCTTTTTCATCAATAACTTGAACAAAGGAATGATTCACGAGGCTTCTTCCCTTAATTTTGGATAGATGAGAAGAATATGATTTATGGGGAGATGGAAAGAGAACTTCAGGCCTTTCATTGTTGGAGTTTACAGGAGCAATTATGAGTTGACTCCTACTTGCCAAAGCAGCCTATTCTGGATTTTACCAGCCTCCAGGGTTTCTTCTTCTTCTTCTTTTATTTTAAGCTGAAGTTTCTTCTAATTACATCCAACATCCTGAGGACTGGAACAACCGCTGCAGCATGAATAGGCTATCCTATGAGCTATACTACTTTGTAGCAAAAGACCTGTTATGATAAAAATAGATATAGTGCTAGCATCAAGGTTATCCCAATTAATTAGGATTGGCTAAATGAAGCCTATGCCGCCGTTCCACCTTATCAAGGGCCAAACCTTTAATTAGACCACAGGTCATCAAGTCTTTTCTTACTACCTCCATCCACGTCCTTTTTTAGCCTTCCCCTGGCCTTTTAGAGCCTTTTTAGGGCCTTCAACTTGCACCAACTAACTCTTAACCAGTGCGGTTCTTGGTCTCCATTGCACATGAACAGACCATCTATAGTCTACTTTCCCTCATCTTTTTTTTTTTTTTTGAAAAGTTACTTTTCCTCATCTTATTTGCATCTTTCTTAAAGCTTCTTTCATTTCAAATATTCTAATCCTACAAAAATATCTATGGTAGTCGACATCATTTGAGTTCATGATTCCTTCTATCCCTATACTCTCAAAGTGGTTGTCATTTAACAAGTTCTGGAAAAAAAAAAAAGAAAGAAGAAGAAGAAAGAAGAAGAAGAAAGAAGAAGCTGACACCTCATGTCTTTTACTAGTACCGAACACCCCACCCCACCCCCCACCCCCCCCCACCCCCCCCCCCCCCCCCCCCCCCCCCCGGTAATAGCTCTTAATGCATCTAACATGATCTAGGCACCTATCCTTCCTCTCTTTCATTTTTGCAAGTTCAAAGGCATCTTTCTCACATTCTCTTGTCCCAATATATTGTAAGATCATCATAAGCCTTATATCAAGACTTACTAATTTCTCAGTACTCTTTTTGGCATTTCTATGTTGTTCAAAATTTTCATTATTTCTAATCCCTTTCCAGGCTTTGAAACGTGATACTTTCTTGTGAAGAGCTTTTTATACATCATTCCATCACCAAGTTTGCTTATACGATGGGCCTTTCCCTCTAGATACTCCAAAAGGTGGGACAAAGGAAATGAGCTAAATTTTGAAAAGAGAAGGAAAACAGAAAGAATTGCAGGAAATAGATGCTGCATTTGTAGACCTCTTGGGAATTTTTTACTGAGAGAGGATTCAAAAATAGAAATATTAATCGGATCAGACAAAACAAATATCTAAATAAATCAAAATTCTGACCTACGGATTCAGAAGAAGAAGAAGAAATGTACTCGGTAAAACATTAATTGGGAGGGAAACAAGAAAGGTACCACTATCCCTACAAGCATGGAAGAACTAGTATGAGCTTGCACTGCTGCACCATAAAAATATAGTGGGAAACGTGGTCCCTTAGCAAGATGGGTTCAACTGCTTCTAGCGGGCTTCACTGGATGCACTGAGATCTGACTTCAAAATGATGAAAGAGCCATCTAATCTAATCGAAGGTCACCTGGATCCTCCAATACGTGATATGGGAAGAAGCACGTGCTACGGCACTTCCTCTAAATCATGGTATGCAAGGGGTAGGATCATGTGGGTCCCTCCAGTAAATAAACTAAGTATATGCAGTACATTATATATATATATATATATATATATATATATATATATATATATATATATATATATATGTGTGTGTGTGTGTGTGTGTGTGTGTGTGTGTGTGTGTGTGTGAATTAAACGAACCACAATCTGGATCACGCAATTCGAAGTGAAAATGTAGGGTGGTTTGATTTTGGTAATGTTGACCTAACCAGTAAACAAGTACTTTCAATTGCTTGCCGTTATTCTTTCACAGAATGCATTGGCTATATGTTACAGGAGGAATAGCCATGTGGCTTAGACACTAACATATTAACCTCAACCTGTGGCCTCGAATGCTGATGAAAGGATATGGAATAGCATGTTAGCACACAAGAGACTCTCTCTTGTAGCTATCAACCTCCAACTCTCATTATAGCCACTAGCTCATGCCTCCAATATAGTTAGCAGAACCAGCCAACGCTTCTTCAACTTCAGAGCTTATCCAAGGGCACAAACTGCAGGAATAAGTACTCAAAATTTCTTATTAGTAAATACCATCTAACCATTAGCAGTATGGACAATAAAAGCTGTAGTACAACTATGACCAAGTACTAATTTAAACATCTGAAAATGAACTCTTAATGGAAGAACATAACCCAAAATGTCCACCTACTAGAGAATTGTGACGAACCAACATAAGCTTTGGAGTGGATACAAAATGCGAAGGAAGAATGACTTAGTGAATGAAGCTTTGCCAACTAAAAAACACAAGCACACATCAAACAGGGACCTTTAAAGACCTAGTAATCTATAGAACCAAGAATTTCAGACCAAGATTATGCTTCTGTCTGCTTCAGTAGTTTTATCAATCCTCCAGCCAAGCAGTATTCAGTTCTATTTTGTCTCCATTTGTCTACTCGAAATAAAGAAACAAAAACTGAAAGATAATCAATGAAATACCAAAAACATAACGCACGAAAGATATGCAAAGAAAGCAAACCAACTTTACATCAAAATGACTAATTTTTTAACATTATCAAAATGACTAAGGGCCTGTTTGGTTTTCCATAATCCAAGTAAATCGCTGTAAAGAAGTAATTATTATATTTTTTTCACTTGTTTGGAAATGAGTGAGTAATTTCACCTAGAAAACCGGTCCAAAAATGTTGACTTAAATCCGTGGGCCCCACCATAATGTATATAATATATCCGTGTTGTCCATCTGTTTTATTAGAATATTTTGAGGCTTGATCCGAAAAAATTAGGAAGATCTTCAATTGGCCCACATGAAAGGACACAATGGACTTAATTTGTCCACCGTTGAAAGTTGATTCTTTTACTGGGCCCACATTGAGGTTTATTCACCATCTAACCCGTTCATAGGGTCACACGGACATGGATAAGTGAAAAATATAAATATAAGCCTGATCTAAAATTTCTAAGGGCCTCAACAAGTTTTTAATGGTAGGCATTCAATTCTCATAATTTCGTGTGGTGTGGTCCACTTGACCTTTGGATTTGCCTAATTTTTGGGCTCATGCCTTAAATTCATTTGGCATAATGAATGGACGGTGTGGATAAGCCACACACATTATGGTGGGCCCCATATTTATTTTACAAATTCCTCGATTTAAGTGCTTAAAAAGTAACTGGTCAAGTCAGCATTGGGAAAGATGCAGGTAATTACCTTGGTAAATAATGATTACTCATTTACAAGGTAATTACACTTGAGCCAGAAAACCAAACAGGCCCTAATATGTACATCATGAACTAGAAAACAGTGGCAAACTAAGAAGCACAAGTGCAGAAACAGTTACTCCTGCCAATATACCCACATATTTATAATAAAAATATATTAAAATTTTGTCTACATTTACCTCCTCTTCTTCGTCATCAAAATCCTCTTCATCAGCCTCCTGCACCAGTGAGATTATAAGTTACCTCTTCTTAAAGGTTACTGTTTTATTGATAAAGGATGCATAAGATATCTATACTAAAAATACAATCATAGATACAACCCCAAGACAAAACAGCCACGAGGCCAGAGCACAACTAATTTTGAAGTTATTGTGCATTTAAAATAGATTGATAGTTTGACACCACTTCCAAAAGTTTATATCTACTTAAACATTCCAATGAATCCACAAAACCCTAGAATTTCAAATTTCCCCAATCTCCCAGACCTAGAAATCCTTACTTGATAAAATTACCAGTTCCTCTTAGCTAAAAACTCATATACCCATCTTTCAGAAGAAAAAATTAAATTTTAAAAAAAAAAAAAAACATAACCCCAATGTTTGCTAAATTTCCCCAAAATTCTAAACCATAATGTTCTAATTTCCTCAAATCCTAACCCTAAATTTCCTAATTTTTTCCAATTCATAAAAAAAGATTTCCTCATGCCAACAAACTTCCCAAATTCCCAAACCCAAAATCATAATTTTGCTAACATCCCTAAATTTTCCAAACCCATAGTTCCAAATTTCTGATATCCCCAAATCTAATAATTCACCTAAAATCTCTGATTCATCTTCTTCTATCTTTTGCATGGCACAAAGAGAAACTCAAAATGCTTTTAAGAATTCTGGTGTAGTGGTTAAAACACCAACGAAATCAATAAGAAGATCTCATGAGTTAATGAAAAAGCCAAAGCAATTTCTGATTAGAGGCATCTTTCATGAATCAAAGCATTGATCCAAAGGAATTGTGAAAATGTGCTCAAAGGGGACATCTTTCCACCCTCAATGGGTGTCAACATACTGATACCACTCATTGAGTTACCCAGACGGGTACCTCACAACATTATGCAAGTGCCACACAGGTGCACCTAACCTAGGCGTTAGGCACTAGGTGCACACCTAAGGAGAGCACCTCGTCTAGGGACTAGGGGAGGAGGTGACCCAAAACGCCAAGGCGTTCACTCAGAATGCCTTTGACCCAGACAAGGCACAGGTGGCCCAAATTCTAAACAAGGTACACCCAGAATTCCTTTGACTACATTGGCAGTGATTAATCCTAAAAATTTCATTCATGGGCTAACCCCTAAATTCTAAACCTTGAAGACTATAGTCATTTTTTAAGGAAATTTGAGACAGAGATCTGGGTCAAATATCTCATTTGTTTGTGTAAGTAGAAGATGAGATGACCTACACTCTAGCAAAGGTGTGGCGAGATGTATCTATGGATGGGGGCAACATTCTTCCTATAATTTTCTCTTTCTGACAGTTTTTAAAAGGTTGCTACTGTTAATTAAAACAAGCTCTGCTGCGGTCACACAGGAGACAGGACACATAAATTTGATAAGTGAAAAAGGAAAGAAAGGGAAGCAACATAAAGAGTATAATGGAAAGAGAAACTCACATTGTTGAAATACTTCAGAGGATTAGGCCACAGATCTTCCTTGATTATCTCAGCTACCTGCAGTTGTAGAAATTAAAACTAAATAACAGGAGAATGCTCAATTTCTAAAGAATAACACAGAATAAATTCCAAGTTTTCCTTTCAGTTTCAAGAAAACAAGTGTATGATTTGCAATATCCATTTCTATTCAAATTCATGAAAGAGAGTTAAAAAGGGAAACAGCAGCATAATAAATGACAAAGCACATAAATGGTCAAAGTCTACCACCATGAAATGGCGTGTGATGTGCAAAAGACATGTGAGTTACACATCACAATCATTAACATGGTTATTTGCATGATGGAAAAAAGAAAGAAAGAATTTACCTCATCGTGAAGCCCTTCAGAAAGATCTTTCTGCTGAGTTTCACTGAACCAACTAAAGAAGCTGCATTCATTTAAAAAATAATAATAATAAATAAATAAATAAATAAAAACCGAGAATGAGGAGTGGCATGGACACTACACACCATATTAATAATGTTGGCCTAAAGAAGTTGGCTTATGGACGTTTGAATCATAAGATACACAAGTAATAGAGGTCTGTTTGAATGTATATGTAAATGTGCACTCTGTATGTAAATGTCCATCTTTTCAAGCAACTAAGAACTGGACATGAACTAACAGCCATAAATCCCCTCCCTCTCTTCTGCCCAAGACCTCAATGTTGAAACACGCCTTGTCTACCACTGAGATACAGGCTTGGACCCATCTGCTTCAGAATTATGATTGCTCGCATCTAGCAAAGCATGCAACCGCCCAAATAATATTCAGTTCAGGTACTCCATCGAATTTTAGAAGTTGCACAAGTACACACCCACAAAAATAAATACCATAACAATAATTATTATATAATCTGAATATGTACTAGCAGATGTATATGTAGGCTTGGCATGCGGTATTCCCCATGTACCTTCTTTCATTTGCGTCCACGTCACAACTACTTAAATGCAGCAAAACATGTATTTGAAATAACCATATGGTCTTCCAAACAGCAGTTAGTTTCAGCTTGTAGTATTTCATCAAAATTTTAGAAATTGCACATGCAATCGAGCATAATATATTATATACCAAGCATGTTACACATTCTACCCATGTCATACCTACGGTTGTCAATGGGTCAGCTTTGCATTGGGCTTGGCATACCTGGATCCAAACATGACTAGGAAATTCAGATTTGAATCCTGTTCATTTTGGATCCGGGTATCATATATGAGGAACTAGATCTGAAACTGATTGGAAATATAATGTGGTGCCCAATCAGATAGTGGGGTCCAAGCTTCGAGCCTTATTTGAGTCTTAATTTGGACACGTAATTGGGTCTGGAACCAGGTCAGAAAGATGCAAGCTTTCATCACCTTGCTTTCACCGAGGATGGACACTTGCACGAAATCTTGAGAATTCTTCGAATTTCCAGCTCTAAGCTGCCCAAAATACAAGATCAGCTTGCTTTCTAGACAATGTTGGGAATTCTCCTAGACCCAGCTCTAAGCTGCCCAAATACAAGATCAGCTTGCTTTCTAGACCATTCTCCTCTATCACTCACTTTCTATCCTTGTTTCTCCTTTTTTTCTGAAAGCAACTCTATTTATCTTTTAAAAGCCTACATACTATATAGTTCTATTGAAAGATTACTAATATTATTAAAACAAGAAAAAAAAAAAAAAAAAAGATATAGTTCTAGAGGATCAGAGTGTGCAACTGATCATGAGTGATTCTCTCATCACTCCCTCCTTGAGGGTATAGCAATCTCATTCACATCCCTCAAAAAGTTAGAGAAAACAACTCTCAACTACAAGGAACGAGCAAGCCCAAATATATTATGTTAGGCTCTTAGGGTGTTTGTTCATTTCTATTTTTGGTAGATTAGATGTGGGACCAGCTCCAGTGCCTCTAGAAGCATGGATAGTGAAGCATGGATAGTGTAATGCGACCATGCCATTATTGCACACAGCATACACCAATCAAATTGAAACTATTCTAAATCGACAATGGTCCAAAACCGAATTGCTTCAACAATTTTAACCCCTTTCATCAGAGCATACAAATGGACAATACTTAACAGAAATCAATAATGGTTACGTTCAATGAGAAAGCCATTTATTGGATGGTCCAGATCATCTAATTAAAGCAATATTTGATCGATCGTCAGCCATGACAAACCAACAGCATGCCCGGTTCAGATCATCATACACACATGCCATGTGCATGTTACATGATTCGGAGGCACAAAAATGCTATACCTCCAGAGACAATTATCAGTACCCACAAGGCAAATGCATGACACTCCATCTTTTAACTCCATAACTTGGACATTGACACATGTATTGGTGTCAGACATGGATATGAATGGTCAGACATGTTTGGTCTTTAAAAAATATTTAAGACAATACATATTATATTTTAATGGTGTCTTTTACTTATATGTGGAAAGATCCCAATAAATAAAACTTAAATTTATAGTGTATACATAAATAATGATGATTAAAGATGGAAAAAAAAAAAAAAGTTTCAGTTGTTTTTATATAAGCAACATCAAGAAACATCAGACGTGCAGAAATGGAAATGTTGACTCGGCACAATTTCAAAACAGTGCCATATTCTTGTTAAGTGCATGCACCCCATAACTGATGATATACAAAATCTGAACAGCTGTAATATATGGATGGACATTCAGCAATCAGCAACATGTTAGGGATTGCAACCCCAAAAGAAAAAGGAAATCCAATATAAAGCTTTAAGAACAGGAAAAAGAGGTGTGGGGTTAACCTTTCTTCAGCAAAGGGCCGCTTGCTCCCTTTCTTCTCAGGAACAGCACCATTCGCAATATTCTTCAACGATGGGGGAAAATATTTGGAGAACACATTAGGCAAAGATTTTTTATTTTTATTTTTTAAATCAAACACTTTAAGTAAGAATGGAATATGGAATACTGCAGTCAATAAATACAGAGCAATATGGAGGTGTCACCCTTAGTCCCTTACCATTCCCTCCTTCCACTTGATTGTAGTGCCAGTAAGTAATTAGTTGTTCCCTCATCGTAGAAGGAAAACGTCTTTGTTAGCTTTGTGTCCTCAAAATAAGGGTTAGGGGAAAAGTGCTGGAACATCAAAGGCATAGGATTACTAATTGGGGAAAGACTGGGTATTAAACTGTGGTAGAGAAAAGTGAAAAGGAAAGAAAAAGATATATAGCCAAATAGAAGAAGCTAATTGAGGAAAGGGAAGAAACTCACAAATGTAATGGAATACCCCGATTTCACATCTTTGAAATCTTCAACATCCAGAGAAAGTAAGTATTTGAAAATCTACATCAGGACAAAAGAAACAGCTGTGAACTTCAGCATTCATGCAGCTATTAATATCCAAGCAGTCCAATATCAATGTTCACAATAATTACGGTAATGGATTTGGAATCTTCTGACAAGTTCAATGAATTGAACATAACAGAGCTGGAACATAGAAATTCAAGTTCCACAAAATAGTTGTAGCAGTAGTAAATGTGGAAGGAGGGAATCCACGTCCACTAAAGTGTACGTGGATGTATTGAAAAGAACAAAAGTACACCTTCTGGTCTTCCTCATTCAAGAGATCGCACAGTGCAGGATGACTCAAAAACTGCACAGTACAACATCCCAGAAGTCAAATGGATGAGCAGATCCCCACAATTATTCTCACAGTGATTCAGCATTTAAAAGCTCAGTATAAACAAAGCAGGAAATAAATAAACAAGAAAAGGGTTAGGCTACAAACTGCAGTTAACCAAAAGTCGGGAATGGATTTAATGATCTCATTCCGCCTGTTGTAGACAGGACTGCGTATCTCATTATACTTCTGTTCCACTTCCAAAACTTTGTCGCTTGCTTCCTCGTTGACCTATCAGGCACCAAAAATAATGCAAATGTCAAACTTAAAGCTATGAGGTCCAACAAAGATCACAACAAAGATGGACTTGATTACAACAGCAGAGCATGCAAAAGTAAAACATACAAATTACAAACATCTTGTGCAAGGATGATGGTCAGCTTAGAGAACTAAAACATGGGTTCTGGAAAGAAACGAGCTTAATCAACTAAAGGAGGGCACTTATATTCAAATAGCAACAGAAACATTCACAGCCAACACAAGAAACAATTAACAAAGAGAAAATGATAGAGCTCTTGAGTATCCAAGCATTAGTTTTAGAACAACTGGTGCACCAGCTGTTAGAACAGTGATTGCCCCAAACAGATACTATCTGTAACACGACAACAGGGTAATGTAATCACCGCCATCTCCTCAAAAATAAATGAATAAACGAAAGAAGAAGAAGTTCAGAATAACAACTGTCCGATACAATGGGCACTTTGGAAGTTCCCATTTTCTTTTTAACAACTATAGCAGCTGTTGGCATCGCATAGAGGTAGCCCCTTAGCTGTGATACTAGAGTGATGCCGAACTTGAAACCTTGTACCCACATCATTGTAACTCAGGGTTATTACAGAGATTTATCATGTCAACCCAAAACATTGCTTGAATTTATCATGACAACCCAAGAATTTATCCCAGTCCAATATAATCCATTCTAACATCATCAATCTCGCTATGATATCGAATTTCATTAAAATTATTTGGAAAGGAATGTATCAATGATGAATTCAGATATTATGTGTTTGTATTAAAATGTATTAACAATACCAGAATGATACTTTCCAATACATTCTCATATTGTGATACCGGCAGCATGTACCCAATACAATAGGATAGATCCTTGGAAAATAGTAACGGATACGACACCTCCCACGTTCGAGGGATTCATAAGGCAGTTTTGGACAACATAAAGCTTTGTCAGCATGAAAATTTTATGTCTCTTCCTGCAACGATGACCTTGAGTTGGGCCACGTGGGACCCATTTACAGGCCTTATTCAACATGGGATGACCTACTCCACTTGCACTAGAATCTGATACACACTGCAGGAAGTTCAAACGGTTGCAACTCTTTCAATGGCGTAAAACTCATTTTCCAGCACAATGTCATCTTTCTTTCATGCAAAATCCAGTGATTGTTAGAGCATAAAGAACCGAGAATTTCTCACCACTGATTTTTTTTTTTTTTAAAGGAAGAAGAAACAATAGAGAAATCCTTAAGAATGCAATTCCTAGCTCCGACGGGAAATGACAAAACAAAAAGACCTTTTCAAGCTCGTCTTGAATCTCCTGCAGCTTCTCGATGGAGAGGACGAGGTCTCCATCGATGTGATCGGATTCCTCTCCTTCTCCTCTTTCTGCAACCTTCGATTTCTTCCCTTTGTCTGCAACCATCTTCCCAAAAACCTAATTTCCCGAGAGAGGGACGGGAGAAAGATAGAGAGTGAGGAAGGGTTTTCCTCGGAGAGAGAGAGAGGGAGGGCTTCTTCTTCGATTCTAACACAAGCACCTTTGTTACGATATTTATACGACCACTCTACCCGAGTCGCGGGACCGATGGATTGAGGCTGAGGGTTTGAGAAAAAGCTCATACGGTGCATCTGAATGCATGGAGAATATCGTGTGCCTTCATGTCATTTCTAAACATGTATTATAATATTACAAGATCTGAACCGTTTGATCAAATTTAAACAATAAATGGACCATTTTTGGAAAATATAATTTTTATATTAAGTTAGAAAAGGATATACATAGTAGTGGTAAAGTTTCATTTATGAATGTTTTGTATATTTAATCAATTATTTTTTATTTAGTAACCATTAGTGACGGATTACGTAGAATGTTCGTTTAGATTGTCGTAATCATGTGCCAAAATATGGAACAGAATACAGATGCACGGAAATTTCGTAACCTCGCGAAGCACTGTTTTTTCTTCAATATATGCTGTGGCTATGCGCGCGAACCAACGTCGAAGAACGATTTGCGGGACACGTAAAAGTGCAAGACATCCGGCCACTATCAGATGGATCCGACGGTGGAAATGTTCTGGATCGAGAATCAGGTCTGCCTTATCATCATGCCTGGCACAAATGAACTTTGAATCTAGATCGTTGGTAGATTATTCCAATCGTCCGTTACTATCATAGAGTGTGACCTAGCTGATGAATGGATTATCATTCTCTTGTCCATCGAATGCTCCCTGTGACTCCGGCATGATGAAAGGCCCGGATTCGTCACAAGTGGGTCGTGTTGGCTGTTGGACCTCGTGCCAGGAAAATCCTCTCCAGCCTTTCCCAGCATTTCCTCGCATGGATCGCTTTGGCAATTCTCGTCAGGTTTTTTTGAGAAAATGACCACTGTAGACAAAACCTTTTACCCAGCGGTTTCTATGAAAGAATACAAACTTTAGTTACCAATCTATACTAGCACGTGCGGACAGCGACTTTGAGGACGAAACTACCCCTCCTTTTCGCTGCGAAGACGAGCGCTGACGCCCCTCCAACTGAGAGTTGTACGAACGGCCTAAAAGAGATCAAAGTTACATGGCCCCACAGCTATATAATATTTATTATATCCACAACGTTCATCCATATTTCAAGATCATTTCGGAGCATTATCCAAAAAAAAAAATCATATCCAAAGATCAACTGGACCACACCACAAAGAGCAGCGGGGAAATTGATTTTCACCGTTAAAAATTTTGTAGGGTCCACCATAACCTTTATTTTCCATCCAATCTATTCATAAGGTCACAAAGGCCAGGATGAGAGGAAAAACAAGTTCATAATGATCCAAAACTTCTGTGACCCCTAAAAGGGTTTCAATGGTAGACGTTCAATCATCCACAGCCTTTAACAGTGTGGTCCACTTGATAGCTAGTTCTGTCTTATTTTTCGTCTCAAACTTAATACGAGTTCGTCAAAAATATGGACGGTTTGGATATAACACATACCTCATAATAGGACCCACAAAAAGCAGTGGGATTACAACAGCAAAAAAATAAAAAAAAATAAAAAAAAACCGTCGATCGAAGATGGTCCAGAACTGTCCAGTGAGTTTTCCTTTTAGAAAAAGGTATTTTAACCTTTAGCTACGGATTATAACCGTAGCCATAACTGTACTCAATGCCACTCTATGAAATTTTTATTATTTTTATTATTTTTATTTTTTACATGCAGAAATTTATTCTACCTACAATTTTCTTTAATACATATTTATATAAATAGGTATATATAAGCATATAAAATTTTTTTCCCTCTTTTTTTTCATTTATTTCTTTAATCATTTAGCAAGAATATCTTCCAAACCAAAATAGTTACTTGACGTACCGTATATGATTTTGGGGTAGGAGAAGCTACTTTAGCCAACTAACCTTGCTATTTTCCAAGATTCCATCAGGTCGATGGTAAAAAATCCATTTCATTCAATCCATAATCATTCCCAGCCTTTAACAGTGTGGTCCACTTGATAGCTAGATCTGTCTTACTTTTCCACTTCCTTGATGCATCTGTCTCTCCCTCTTTAATGCTTAACCTATCATACAATTCATGATACAGTTTATACCTCCCACATATAATTATTATATATTACCTATCTTGATAGAATTGAATAGTGGAAATTGATTCATTTAGTCGACCCCAATTAGTTGGGATAAGGCTTAGGTCAATTCCTAGCCTCCCTTGCTCAATTTCTAGTCTCCCTTGCTCAATTCCTAGGTTTCCTCGCTCAATTCCTAGGTTTTCTCGCTCAATTTTTAGGTTGCCTCACTGAATTCTAGCTTCCCTCGCTCAATTTCTAGGCTGTCTCGCTCAATTCATAGGTTCTCTTGCTGAATTTCTAGCTTCCCTCGCTCAATTTCTAGCTTCCCCCGCTCAATTCGTAGGTTACTTCGCTGAATTTCTACGTTGCCTCACTCAATTGCCTCGCTCAATTCCTAGGTTTCTTCGCTCAATTTATATATTGTCTCACTGAATTTCTATCTTCCCTTGCACAATTTGTAGCTTTCCTCGCTCAAATCCCGGGTTGCCTCGCTGAATTTTTAGGTTCTCTCGCTCAAATTCTAGCTTCCCTCGCTGAATTTCTAACTTCCCCCAGTCAATTCCTAGGTTACCTCGCTCAAATCCTAGGTTTCCTCGCTGAATTTATACCTTGCCTCGCTCAATTCCTAGGTTCCCTCGCTCAATTTTTAGGTTCCCTCGCTCAAATCCTAGGTTGTCACGCTGAATTTCTAGGTTCCCTCGCTTTATTTCTAGCTTCCCTCGCTGAATTTCTACGTTGCCTCGCTCATTTCCTAGGTTCCCTCGCTCAATTCCTACGTTGCCTCACTCAAATCCTAGGTTACCTCGCTCAATTTCTAGGTTCCCTCACACAATTTGTAGCTTCCCTCGCTCAAATTCGAGGTTGCCTCGCTGAATTTCTAGGTTCCCTCGCTCAATTTCTAGCTTCACTCGCTCAATTTCTACCTTCCCTCGCTCAATTCCTAGGTTACCTCGCTGAATTCCTACGTTGCCTCGCTCAATTTCTAGGTTCCCTCGCTCAAATCCTAGGTTGCCTCGCTCAATTCCTACCTTCCCTCGCTCAATTCCTACGTTGCCTCGCTCAATTTCTAGGTTCCCTCGCTCAATTTCTAATTTTCCTACCTTCTCTCGCTTAATTCCTACGTTGCCTCGCTCAATTCCTACGTTGCCTCGCTCAATTTCTAGCTTCCCTCGCTCAATTTCTAGCTTCCCTCGCTCAAATCCTAGGTTGTCTCGCTGAATTTCTAGGTTCCCTCGCTTAATTTCTAGCTTCCCTCGCTTAATTCCTAGGATTCCTCGCTGAATTTCTACGTTGCCTCATTCATTTCCTAGGTTGCCTCGCTCAATTCCTACGTTGCCTCGCTCAAATCCTAGGTTGCCTCGCTGAATTTCTAGGTTCTCTCGCTCAAATTCTAGCTTCCCTCGCTGAATTTCTAGCTTCCCTCGGTCAATTCTTAGGTTGCCTCGCTCAAATCATAGGTTTCCTCGCTGAATTTCTACCTTGCCTCGCTCAATTCCTAGGTTCCCTCGCTCAAATCCTAGGTTGTCACGCTAAATTTCTAGGTTCCCTTACTTTATTTCTAGCTTCCCTCGCTGAATTTCTACGTTGCCTCGCTCATTTCCTAGGTTCCCTCGCTCAATTCCTACATTGCCTCACTCAAATCCTAGGTTACCTCGCTCAATTTCTAGGTTCCCTCACACAATTTGTAGCTTCCCTCGCTCAAATTCGAGGTTGCCTCGCTGAATTTCTAGGTTCCCTCGCTTAAATTCTAGCTTATCTCGCTCAATTTCTAGCTTCACTTACTCAATCTCTACCTTCCCTCGCTCAATTCCTAGGTTACCTCGCTGAATTCCTACATTGCCTCGCTCAATTTCTAGGTTCCCTCGCTCAATTCCTACGTTGCCTCGCTTAATTTCTACGTTGCCTCGCTCAATTCGTACCTTCCCTCGCTCAATTTCTAAGTTCCCTCACTCAATTTCTAGGTTCCCTCGCTTAATTCCTACGTTGCCTCATTCAATTCTTACCTTCCCTGCTCAATTCCTACGTAGGATTTGAGCGAGGGAACCTAGAAATTGAGCGAGGCAACGTAGGAATTCAACGAGGTAACCTAGGAATTGAGCGAGGGAAGGTAGAAATTGAGCGAGTGAAGCTAGAAATTGAGCGAGATAAGCTAGAATTTACGCGAGGGAACCTAGAAATTCAGCGAGGCAACCTCGAATTTGAGCAAGGGAAGCTACAAATTGTGTGAGGGAACCTAGAAATTGAGCGAGGTAACCTACGATTTGAGTGAGGCAACGTAGGAATTGAGCGAGGGAACCTAGGAAATGAGCGAGGCAACGTAGAAATTCAGCGAGGGAAGCTAGAAATAAAGCGAGGGAACCTAGAAATTCAGCGTGACAACCTAGGATTTGAGCGAGGGAAGCTAGAAATTGAGAGCGAGAGGGAACCTAGGAATTGAGCGAGACAAGGTAGAAATTCAGCGAGGAAACCTAGGATTTGAGCGAGGCAACCTAGGAATTGACCGAGGGAAGTTAGAAATTCAGCAAGGGAAGCTAGAATTTGAGCGAGAGAACCTAAAAATTCAGCGAGGCAACCTAGGATTTGAGCGAGGCAACGTAGGAATTGAGCGAGGGAACCTAGGAAATGAACGAGGCAACGTAGAAATTCAGCGAGGAATCCTAGGAATTAAGCGAGGGAAGCTAGAAATTAAGCGAGGGAACCTAGAAATTCAACGAGACAACCTAGGATTTGAACGAGGGAAGCTAGAAATTGAGTGAGGCAAGGTAGAAATTCAGCGAGGAAAAGCTAGGATTTGAGCGAGGCAACCTACGAATTGAGCGAGGGAAGCTAGAAATTGAGCGAGGGAAGCTAGAATTTGACGAGGGAACCTAGAAATTCAACGAGGCAACCTAGGATTTGAGCGAGGGAAGCTAAAAATTGTGCAAGGGAACCTAGAAATTGAGTGAGGCAACTTAGGAATTGAGCGAGGCAACGTAGGAATTGAGCAAGGAAACCTAGGAAATGAGCGAGGCAACGTAGAAATTCAGTGAGGGAAGCTAGAAATAAAGCGAGGGTAACCTAGAAATTCAGCGTGACAACCTAGGATTTGAGCGAGGGAACCTAGAAATTGAGCGAGAGAACCTAGGAATTGAGCGAGGCAAGGTAGAAATTCAGCGAGGAAACCTAGGATTTGAGCGAGGCAACCTAGGAATTGACCGAGGGAAGTTAGAAATTCAGCGAGGGAAGCTAGAATTTGAGCGAGAGAACCTAGAAATTCAGCGAGGCAACCTAGGATTTGAGCGAGGCAGCGTAGGAATTGAGCGAGGGAACCTAGGAAATGAACGAGGCAACGTAGAAATTCAGCGAGGAATCCTAGGAATTAAGCGAGGGAAGCTAGAAATTAAGCGAGGGAACCTAGAAATTCAGCGAGACAACCTAGGATTTGAGCGAGGGAAGCTAGAAATTGAGCAAGGCAACGTAGGAATTGAGCGAGGGAAGCTAGAAATTGAGCGAGGCAACGTAGGGATTCAGCGAAGTAACCTAGGAATTGAGCGAGGGAAGCTAGAAGGATCCTAGAAATTGAGCAAGGCAATGTAAGAATTCAGCGAGGGAAGGTAGAAATTAAGCAAGGGAAGCTAGAAATTCAGCGAGGCAACCTAGGATTTAAGCGAGAGAACCTAGAAATTGAGCGAGGCAACGTAGAAATTTAGTGAGGGAACCTAGAAATTCAGCGAGACAACCTAGAATTTGTACGAGGGAAGCTACGAATTGAGCGATGGAACCTAGAAATTGAGCGAGACAACCTAGGATTTGAACGAGGCAACCTAGGAATTGAGCGAGGCAACATAGGGATTGAGCGAGGGAACCTACGAATTGAGCTAGGCTTTATAGAAATTCAGCGAGGAATCCTAAGAATTGAGTGAGGGAAGCTAGAAATTGAGCAAGGAAACCTAGGATTTGAGCAAGACAACCTAGAAATTGAGCGAGGCAACGTAGGGATTGAGCAGGGAAACTAGGATTGAGCGAGGCAACGTAGAAATTCAGCGAGGAATCCTAGGAATTGAGTGAGGCAACGTAGGATTTGAGCGAGGCAATCGAGGGAACGTAGGAATTGACGAGGAAAGCTACAAATTGAGCGAGGGAACCTAGAAATTGAGCGAGGCAACGTAGAAATTAAGCGAGAAAAGCTAGGAATTGAGCGAGGCAACTTAGGAATTGAGTGAGGCAACGTAGAAATTGGAGCGAGCCAACATAGGAATTGAGCAAAGGAACATATAAATTGAGCGACGGAACCTACAAATCTCTTTAAGTGATCAAGAGGGCCCCCTTTTCCAGTAGATGAGATTATGACGAAAGGTATTATCTCAACGCTTCTTTTCTCTCTCTTGCTCTTAAAAATCGTTGAATCCAAAGCCCTCAGAGAAGAAAGATCCTAGTTGCCTCGCTCAAATCCTAGGTTGCCTTGCTCAATTCCTAGGTTCCCTCACTCAATTGCTAAGTTGCCTCGCTTAATTATAGGTTGCCTCGCTCAATTTCTAGCCTCCCTCGCTCAATTCCTATGTTGCCTTACTGAATTCTTACCTTGCCTCACTCAATTTCTAGGTTCCCTCGCTTAATCCTAGGATTCCTAGCTGAATTTCTACGTTGTCTCGTTCATTTCCTAGGTTCTCTCGCTCAATTTCTACGTTGTCTCGCTCAATTCCTAGGTTACCTCGCTCAATTTCTAGGTTCCTTTGCACAATTTGTAGCTTCCCTCGCTCAAATCCTAGGTTGCCTCGTTGAATTTCTAGGTTCCCTCGTCAAATTCTAGCTTCCCTCGCTCAATTTCTAACTTCCCTTGCTCAATTCCTAGGTTGCCTCGCTCAAATGCTAGCTTTCCTCGCTGAATTTCTACCTTGCCTCACTCAATTTTTAGGTTCCCTCGCTCAATTTCTAGCTTCCCTCGCTCAAATCCTAGGTTGTCTCACTGAATTTCTAGGTTCCCTCACTTAATTTATAGCTTCTTTCGCTTAATTCCTAGGATTCCTCCCTGAATTTCTACGTTGCCTCGTTCATTTCCTAGGTTACCTCGCTCAATTCCTAGGTTGCCTTGCTCAAATTCTAGGTTGCCTCGATCAATTCTAAGTTCCCTCACACAATTTGTAGCTTCCCTCGCTCAAATCTTTGTTGCCTCACTGAATTTCTAGGTTCCCTCGTCAAATTCTAGCTTCCCTCGCTCAATTTCTAACTTCCCTTGCTCAATTCCTAGGTTGCCTCGCTCAAATCCTAGGTTTCCTCGCTGAATTTTTACCTTGCCTCACTCAATTTCTAGGTTCCCTCGCTCAATTTCTAGCTTCCCTCGCTCAAATCTTAGGTTGTCTCGTGAATTTCTAGGTTCCCTCGCTTAATTTCTAGCTTCCCTCGCTTAATTTCTAGGATTCTTCGCTGAATTTCTACGTTGCCTCGCTCATTTCCTAGGTTCCCTCGCTCAATTCCTATGTTGCCTGTTCAAATCCTAGGTTGCCTCGCTCAATTTCTAGATTCCCTCGCACAATTTGTAGCTTCCCTCGCTCAAATCCTAGTTGTCTCGCTGAATTTCTAGGTTCCCTCGCTCAAATTCTAACTTCCCTCGCTCAATTTCTAACTTCCCTCGCTCAATTCCTAGGTTGTCTATCTCAAATCGTAGGTTCCCTCGCTCATTTTCTACGTTGCCTCGCTCAAATTCTAGCTTATCTCGCTCAATGTCTAGATTCCCTCGCTGAACTCCTACCTTGCCTCTCTCAATTTTTAAGTTCCCTCGCTCAATTCCTACCTTGCCTCACTAAATTTTTAATTTGCCTACTCAATTTCATATTTGTCCCGTTCAATTTCTAGTTTGACCGCGAAGTGACTGAAATTGACAGCGAAGTGAATGAAATGTATTTTCAACCATCGACCTAATGGAATCTTGGAAAATAACTAGGTTGGTTGGCTAAAGTAGCTTCTCTTACCCCAAAATCATATGTGGTACGTCAAGTAACTAATTTTAGTTTAGAAGATATTCCTGTTAAATGAATAATGAAATAAATGAAAAAAAAGAAGAGAGAATTTTTTTGAAAGTAACCTGTAGCTACGATTATAGCTACGGTTATAATCCGTAGCCACGAAAACCGTAGCTATAAGTTCCTGGTTTTTTTTTTTTTTTTTTTTTTTTGTTTTTTTCTTTTGCTGTTGTATCCCTACCCCTACCGCCTTTTGTGGGTCCCATCATGAGGTCTGTGTTATATCCAAACCGTCCATCTATTTGGCGAGCTCATATTCAGGCTTGAGGCTAAAAATAAGATAGATCTAACTATCAAGTAGACCACACTGTAAAGGCAATAGGGAATTGAACGTCTACCATTGAAACCCTTTTAGGGGTTATAGAAGTTTTGGATCATTATGAAATTTGTTGTTCTTCTTCATCCAGGTCTTTGTGACCTATGAATGAACTTAGACGGGGAGGATTTCTCACAAACATCACATCACAGTGGGCCCCCAAAAAGTTTTTAATGGTCGACGCTCATTCAACACTGTTTCCTGTAATGTGGTACACTTGAGATTTGCATATACCTCATTTTGGGTCGTATACCATAAAATGATATGAAAAAATATATGGACGGCATGGATGAATAGCATACATCATGGTGGGGCCCACAGACCACCGACCATCAGCCATTGGCCGGTGGCAGGGGGAGTACCCAATCCGTTTCCGTGAAAGGAGGGGTAGTTTCGTCCTCAAAGTCGCTGTCCGCACGTGCTAGTCTAGATTGGTAACTAAAGTTTGTATTCTTTCATAGAAACCGCTGGGTAAAAGGTTTTGTCTACAGTGGTCATTTTCTCCATTAAACGTTGGTCTTGATGCTGAAAAGTGAGGCCCATGGATGGGTAATCTAGACCATTGATCTGTTGAATCACATCTCTGATGGATCATTTTTTTTTTTTTTTTGAATTTTTTGTACATTGAGGAAAAATAAAGATGATATTATGACATTTTCAGTTGACTGTGGACCGTTGTTATATTTCCCTCCTTTACTCTTAAACTGTGGGCTATAAAATGAAATTTTAAGATATTTCTATCAAATATATTCCTATTTTATATTTCATTCACAGTTAGATACCACAAACTAATGGTATGGATTAACAAAAAACGGGTCCCACTGTTCAAACTGTAAACGCGTGTATACTGGAAAAATATGCACAGCCATGAATCATTAATTCCTCGCCGAGGATATGCAGATCTTTCCCTGGAAATGTTAGAGTACAAGCCATGTTAGTTCTCCACCATTTAATAATAACCGTAACTCTTTGCATTTCAAGGTAACCGACCAAATCTGATTCAACTGAGATGGGAGCATAATCGAACAATTTCTCAGATAATATAATATTAACCATTTGAATGTTGGGATTTTTACCATATAAATACTTCCTCTAACTGAAATTCCTTCAGTATTTTTTAAGAAGAGAAATTAATTACTTACTCCTTTGCCTTTTCTTTACAATAATGTAGAAATTAGAAAGCCGTGGGGCCCACTCGGTGCCTTATATCCAACCGTCCAACAAATGTAGATTAGCATTATTGTGAGGCAATCCTAAGTTATTCTAATTAATAAAAAATAATGTACACCATTTAAAATACCATAAAATTACAGTGCATACATATATACACTTAATATGTGGGCCCACAAGTCTTGAGTTTCAAGACATATTAAAGAAAAAAGATTTAAATGAAGGTAATTTTATAATTTCATTTTCCACAAAATACATCTACCTAATTCTACCCGTGGAGGCATTATTTGGTAAAATTTAGATATAAGTATTTTACAGTAAAGATTTCTTGAGTATTCTATCATAGCAGCCTGGTACTACTTCTTTGGAGTGAGGTAATAAATTTTTATCATTCACAAGATTTTATTGTAATAATTATCTTAAGGGTTGCTTGGCACAATAGATTTGGGAGATTTCAAATCCTCTAATTGTTTGGTGCCATAAAGTAACTGGGGAATTAAAAACCCAGAGTGAAAGCTTGGATTATATCTTAAATCTTTCTAAGAGTTGCTCATGTAACATATGTCACTAGGTTTGTCATAGTTACTCTGAAAAAAATAAATAAATAAATAAATAAAAAATAAAATAAATATGTGTCACTAGGTTATTATTTTATTAGGTACATGGCTCATTGAGGATATTTCAAAACAATTAGATTATCAATTGCATCACTATAATTACTTTAATACGATGATCAACGCCGTTCAAACATTTTCCATGTAAATCAATAGTTAAAATCGTTGGTTGGTTACTCGGACTTGATCTTGTGTTTGTGGCCCATCCAAGACAGTGAATTTCATCATTTTCAGCAAAACATATATTTTAATAGGCTTATTACAACCACAGTTTAACATTATATACGTTCACTAATTAGAGACGTTAAATTAATTTAGTATTAAATTCAAACCCCTATAAATATACCATAGTTACTTTTGGATTATCCAATCCAGGATATCTAACACAGTAGAAGGATTTCAAATCTAGAGAATTTTAAATCTCAGATCCACACTCCCAAACAGGTGTTAAGAAACTTAAGAATGTCTTCCTATGACCACTGTTTAAGTCTTGGAGAAATTAGACATTGGGTTTTCTATTCGTCCTTCATTTACTCACCTTACAACTGGTTTGGATATCTCCGTGGCCCATGAGAGATTTCAATGGCATGGGAGTGGATCAGGAGTCACGTGGCACCACGTTGTGGATGTTGCCCTACCGTGGGGCTACCTTAATGTATGTTTTCCATATGCACGTTGTCCACCCGTTTTTTTTTTTTCATATCATTTTAGGGGCATGAGCCCAAAAATGAAGCGGTTTGAATTCTCAAGTGGGCCATATCATGGAAATAGTGGTGGTTGAATGCTCTACCATTAAAATCATAATGTCTTTGTAATGTTTATTTGCCATCCAACCTATTGAAAAGGTCACATAAATATGGATGAAAAAAAAACACAAATATCTTCGATCCAAAACTCTTCTACGCTCACATAAGCTCAATCAACACTGTTTCTTACAGTAGGGTCCACCTCAGAATTTGGATCTGCTTCACTTTTGGGATCATTTATAAAGTGATCTAAAAAAACGGATAGACTGCATGGATATACAAAAAAATTAATAATAATAAAAAATAAAATAAAATCATCAAGGTGGGCCCCACACGGTAAGGGTAACACCCACTAATGTGTAACCCGGGCAACGTAATCCGCTCAATGGAACCCATCACGTATTTAATGAGTCACCACCATTTTGAAATGGTGCAAAACTAACAAGCGAGGCCGTTTCCCACAGTCTCCCCCCCCCAGTGAAAAAAGAAAAATAAATTTCTACTAGTGTGGCCTCATTCCCTCGCTCTGTCTTCACACCATCACTCACTTCTTCTTTTCTTTTAAGAATCTATTTCTTTCCACTTCATATCAGTGAGAGCATTTAGTTGGGTTGGTGGCGGAGAAGCCGAATTCGAGTCAGAATCCAAGTCATGGAAGATCAAATCGCGAGAGACGGAGGATGACATCATCGCCAGTCATTTTACGGCAACGAACGAGGAAGCATTAGCCCCCAACCATATCTTTCCTTTGGTGAGCTCCTCTCTTTAATTTCTTTTTCTTTTTTCCCTTCAGTTTTCCCTTTTAATTTGATAGCTCTGCTAAGTCATTTTTACATGCATGTCAGATCCAATCATCCATCATCAGGCAAAACTGGCCACGCTGCTACAAATTAAAGAATGGCTTAGAAAAACTCTATCCATTTGAGAAAGCTCTTGATAGTGATAAAACGATTTAATCAAGGGAGCTAATTGCTCTTCCCAAGTAATAATTCGTTGCCTGAATTTTGAAAAGAAGGCAACACACACATTATCGGAACTCAATTCGATGAGATTCCTAACACTTAATATGGTTTTTTTTTTTTTTCCTTTTAAGCAGATCCAAATTATTACTGTATCCGAACAGCCCCAAGTGTGACCAGAAATGATTTAGGGGCAGATTGAAGGGTGATTCCCGGCACACGTGCCAACCTGTGCGAGTTCTGGGCCATTCATTAGGTGGGACTGACCATGAACATGCCTTGTCCCAAAATTCAATTTGGTTGATTCATTAGTCTTGACTGAAGTTATGGCCCGTGGTTGAATGGAATGGCGGAATATGATTCGTAAAGCTGGCTCCAATTAGTTGGGTTAAGGCTTAGATGATGATGAATGCCCATTTTCTTGAAACTCATGTGGCTCATCTGATATGTGGACTAGCCGTTCTTTTGGTCTAGCCCATGTTCTCAATGGGGCCCGCCTAATGAATGGCCTACATCTCACGGGCAAGTGCTAAGGTGAAGTTGGGAACCTTACCATTTCTATTATTTCGCATACTTCACGTTGAAAAAGGATTATCAATGTTAGGTAATTTTCCTTCAGAAAGCATCCAGCTTTAAATGATGTTATTGAAGTTTATTGCTAAGCACTCATTCTCCCCAGACATGGAACATGTGTACAAGATTTGGAATGTTTGTCTATTTTACCCTACCATTTACCCTACCATCAATGGCCCAAATGCGGCAAAACCACATTATCAGATGATCCTAGCCATCATTTGGTGGATTCTTGTCCATTGTATGTCGACTGATCGTTAGACCTTTTTTTTTTTTCCTAACCATCCATTTGCAATCATCAGGAGTCCTTTAATCAGTAGCGAGGATCACCCTACTGTGTGATTTTTGGATTACATCCCATCCACAGTAGCCTCAATGGATGAAAGGTCCAGATCTCATACATGTGTACCTCATGTGCAAATGTTTTAACTTGGAAAAATAGATATCACTGAATCCTCTTTCAGCTATCAGATCAAATTTTTATCCCAATTTTTATCACATTTTCTCTGATTTATCATATGGTTTTATTAGTTCTATAATCAATACTGAATAAACATTGGTGTGTGTGTGTGTGTGTGTGTGTATTTATATTTTCCTTTATCTTTATTGCATGCGTAAACCAATTCAACAGACTTCTTCTGCTTGCCTCAGAACTGCAGCAGCAGTCTAAACTCCATCATCAGAAGGTGCGATAATAGAATGCTTTTCGCTCGCCAGGGGTCCATCTCTCAAGGTTGTTTTATGCGAGAGGTTTCGATCAAACAGGTGTGTAAACTTTTTATTACATTACTTGTAAACCAGGACTGAAGTAGTTGGGACAATGCTATGATGATGATAATTCAGCATTTGATATTCTTGCAAAGACTAACTCTTTTAAGTGCTATGAGTATCAGGAATTTAGGCACACTAGCTCACTTCAGGAGGGTACGCCTCTCAAGTCCTCTGGCCTAGAAAATGAAAAAAACTCTTATGAACTTCCTGGGGCGCCCTTGTTTGCTAGACCAGCACAAACAGACGTGAATATCTCGCACGTGGGAGATCATCAACCTGTGAAACAAGAATGCAAATTATCTTCGATTGAGCCTCCTGTGTTTGCTAGGGCGAGTAAAGGGATGGTTGGACAAAAACAGCCTTCTGTCAAGATGATAAGACATGCTGCCTGTTGTGATGGTATGTGATTTTTTGAACTTGTAAACTGTCATTATTCGTGATTCTTCACATTTTATGCTCTCCTCCTCCCCCCTTGTCTTGTTTGTTCTGTTCGGATAATGTTACAGTGATGAGCATATAAATATACTTTTGAATTCAAATTTTAGAATTGGGAGTTTATACTCAGGAGAGCGGTGATGGTTCATACACAGGCACACTCAGATTTGTGCAGTGGTGGAGATTAACTGAAGAAACTGTCCAAATTGTGGAACCACTACAGATAGGTTGTCAACCTAAAATCAGATTGGTTGAACAATCTTAAACTTTGATTCGTGGATACTTGTTTGCCAAAATTCTGACTGTTGGCTATTTCTATCTCAGCCATTCAATAAGTGTTCTCCAATCAACAGGTTAAGTAATCAAATTTGTGTAACTTTCTGTTTATTATCATCTAAAATTGGGCTCCCAATTTGGTGATTTACATTCGAGTTACTTATATGCCACATGTGCAATTTCTTAGTTTTGCATGTCAACCATCACACTCTGCCTTAGGGGTGCACACGGTTTGGTCCGGTTTCAAAAGGGATGAGAACTAAAGGTGGCCCCCTTCACATGAATGGTCCATATCGACAGCTGGCAGTGACCAATTCAACTATCTCCTTGACTATTCGGTTCCAGTTTTGAAACCGGAACCGAACCGTGTGCACCCCTACTCTGCCTGAGTATGAAAGTTAGGACTCTCTTGGACACAAATCCTGCAAAACAGGGTTTCCCGCAAATTTGTTGGTTGATGGTTTTCGGCTAGTGGGCTTTTTAGTGCTTATTTCGTCGAGTGTGGGGTCAGAGGACATTTGCGAAAGTGCATCCAAACCCACAAACAAACTGGGGTTGGCATAAAATGGTGTTTTTGCATCAAATGCCCCTTTTGAGGGTGTGTTCAAACGGGCTCTTATTCTCTTTAAAAATTCTATGTCGCATGTATTGCCTGGTGTATTTCACAAATAAACATGGTTACAAAATTCTCCAGTTTCTAGAAAAAATTGTGGACTTCTTGGAAAATGTCTTTTTTACTGAGAATTTGTGAATGATTTATAGATTACTTCTTATTCACATATCCTCATGTAGTTAAAAATAGCAAATTGATATTTACACCCACCATGATTGATCACAATACCCTTTTACTTTTGAGTCCCCCCACCCCCTTGTGGCAAAATTGGCCTCGATTGCAATTAATTACCTCACTTATTTTTCCCAAATATAAACCTTGTAATCATGCTTACAAGCACTTTCAAAGTGGTTATTGATACAAATTCATGTAGTTGATTATTGAGATTAGCATTTTGTAAGAAATAAATGCTCTATACAACTATGTAGTTTTTGAATGAGAAGGTACTTGTGTATGATGGAGTCGAGCCTTGAGAGAGCTCACATGGATAGAATATTTTGTGTCATTGTTCAATGATTTAATGAAGTTGAATGCAGGTTTCGAATGGTCACCACGAATGGACATTGCAGAGTCAGGGCGTAATTATGTTGTAACCGTAGAAATTCCTGGTGTCAGTATGGACGGCATAAGAGTGGAGGTGGACAGCCGCAAGTAAGATCAGTTTTGGAATTTACTATAACCCAAGCCCTCTTTTGACAATATTAATCTTTTTCTGTATTTAAACTTATTATCTGATTAAACTATATTGCTTTTTGATAGCCTGACTGTCACGGGTGAACGGTCGATTCAGTGGTGGAGAGTTGCAAATGTTTCTGTCAATTCAAACCCGACTTATCATCGAAGGGAGATTTTACAAGGTCCATACCAGGTTGTTTGGCCACTTCCTGATGATGTGAACAAGGATAGTGTCTCTGCAGAGTTTGTGTAAGTCATCTCTCCTTGTTATCATTTTCCTTCCTACCGATTCCTTACGTGGGTTGCTTTGGATATGCTGTGGGTTTCAACAGTCTATGATGGATTTGATTTGCATCCTCAGTCATGGTAGTTTACAGGACTGGAAAGTGGAAACTTGAATAGTGCAAAACATGATTGCAGTGTGTTTTGAAATAGTACATGTGATAAGCATTATTACTTGGGCTGCGTTTGGTTGCACCAAAATATCAAGGACTAACGAGAAAAATATCATGAAATTTCATGATATTTGGTTCAACCAAATGCAGTCTTATCCCCCACTTTTAAAAAGATTTGTTATGTCAAATGGACAAGTGTCAGAGACATCAATCAGTAAAAGAAGACCTGAATTTACTAACGTGTGTGTTTTATTGTATGCATGTGAATTCATCCACTTTATCATTGGGCATATTTTTATGTGCTATTTTTTGGAAGGTTTATTGGGCCTAACTTCGGTGCACACTCAGTAGGATTTGCTGCCCACACATATCTCAAGATGGTGGGTGGGAATCCCGGCAAATTACAGAACAGGATTTAAAGTTTCTATTCAAATACTCATTGATTCCCAGACACCATTTTCAGACAGTGGAAGATAGGGGTGTACCAACCGTTAATGCATTTTGTGTGGACTGATCTTTCACCATATTTGTTTGCATCGATTTACATAGAAATCTTTTTTCTTATTATTGTACAATATAGCATAAATGTGCAATGACTTGGCTTTTGAAATCTGTTGTGCCTTATGCCAAGTAGATTAGTGGACACTTTGTTTGCTGTATCGGGACCATTTTGGCTATTATTCATTTCAACCATCTATTTGATCTCCATCAACTGACTAGTTATGGTTCACAATGGCGTAACAGGATTCTTGCAGCTGACCCCAATTAGTTGGGACAAGGCCTTGATAATAATGATAAATGAAATTTGGATGGTTTAACTTCAGTTGCTTGTATGCCATGTGTTCAATTTCTTTGTGCCTGTATATCAACCATCATACTTTTGCAGAGTATCAAACTTTTTCTCTTTTAATTTCAAGAACTAGCTTGCTTTTGTCTAATTTCTGTATTGACAACAAATTCGTCACTGTTGTGCTTTTTGATTGTAGAATATCTTAAGATTCCCAAGTTATTCTAGCATTGATAGTTGATGAGTGTGTTTGGATGCACTGTCGAATTGAATTGCGATTATTTCTCTGATAAAATGGAAATTACGAAATTGTGGTTTCATTAACATTGGAAGCATTTGGGCCTCAAATTGCATTTACATTACTTCCCAAGATGGACCTGAGAGAAATGTGACTGCAATTTGAAAGGGATGTCAACATGATGAGCCTGTTTGGTCAGAGGGTCAGCCCCAGACTGACTTGATAATACAAGGCCCAAACCCAAGTCCAAGCCTGAAACATGCCATGTTTTCTAGGCCCAAGCTCAACCCCATTAAGATATTGTCTAGCCCAATCTCTTTTTGCATTTTTATCAAGGCCCAGGCTTGGTCAGGACAAATCAACCCGATGGACCAATGACCATGACCATGACCTGAGCTCAGGTCCATTACTAATCAGTTCTGTACTTTTAGATCCAACCTGATCCAATGTTCTTGGCGTCTATGCCTGAGCCAGTGATGTTTCAGGCGCCAACCTCAACTGTCTGGATGGACCCATCAACACCCGTAAATTTGAGGTCTACATAATAGGAATACTAGGAAACAACCAATTCTTGTCATTTCCTCTTGATGGAACTGAATGGCCACAATTCAATTCACTTGCAGTTCCAAACCCAGCCGATATGTGCTAATTGGTTATGGCTACGGGACAGTAGATAAGGTAGCTTGTTCATGCTGCATTACATCCATGATAGGTCTTATTGTTTCACAACCATAGATCCATATGCTAGAAGGGAATTGTTGCCGAAGACTTGGGTGAAGATGTGGGTGACAATTCGATTGAAAGACCTATCAGTCTAGGAGAAGAAGATAAGGTGCAATTTAAGCTTGTTCGATCCATTCTTTCAGCCATCCTATTATTTTGAGGTTATTAAGCTAGCATTCTTCTAAAGTCTATTACGTAGAGGAAATGGTCAAGAAGTCAAAGAAAGAGGACGTGTCCTATATTTCCTCTCTGGACACATACTTCATTGTTTGATATCCTGCATCATCTGCATACAACATCAACTAGTCATCCATGTGTTATTTATACATGCACATATATTGGATGCTCATGATTTTTAAAGGTGGCCTGATTGATTGAATGAACTTGGTGTGGTGGGTGCAGAGATGGGTTTCTTCAAATCATCCTTCCTAAACTCTGATCATATGAAAGGCGGTGGCGGATGCATATATATATGAGTATTCTATTTCCAGCAACTATATAAGTTATGGTGATGTCTGCAAGTCTCTGTACGTAATAAAGAACCTTTCGAAAGGCCCTCTATTATAATTGCATGGGGACACAAAACTCAGGTTATGAGCAGATATAAAAGAGACATTAAGATGGACATGGTATGAAAATGTGCATTGTTTGTGGATGTGTAATAGCCTCTTTCTTCTCGGAATCTCTGGCAATGCTTTTGTCTCTAAGTTTGATACGGTATGGTATGGAGTGCAATTTTATCTTAGGTATACTCTGCTGCTAGCATGAAGGCAGTGTAGCATGTGCGATGCTGGGCCTGATTTGGCCTCGACTGGGAGACTCGTTGAGTCAAGTTGATGGCTCAGTCGACCCGACATGACTGGAACTGAGTCACTCCCCTTCTGAATGGGGATTTTACCAAAAATAAATATGTGCAAGTGGGATTTGAACCCCCAGCATCCGCGGAGGTAAGCTACGCCCTTAAATCAGTGAGGTTAGAGTGTTGTTATTGGTTTTGAGTTATGTTCTATATTACTTAATTGAACTATTTTAAATCTATAATAAATCTCAAATATCTATTAAAACTCCAAATATTTTCAATTTACAATACTTAATATTGAGTTGAGTTGGGTTGGTCTTTTAAGAAAAAGTGTTAAAAGGGTCAGGTAGAGTCTTCTATTCAACCCAACCTGTTTGAACATTGAATTGAGTTATCGGGTTTTTGAACTATGTACACAATGCTACATGCAGTGTTGTTGTTGGTTTTGAGTTATGTTCTATATTACTAAGCTTGTGAACATTTTTCTTTTATATCTAGCTTGTAATGCTAAAACATAGATGTCATTATGCATACAGAAGCACCTGGCCTCAACTGCGTCCGTTGTGTGAAGAGTGATGAGGATATTTCATCTGGGATGCCACTAAATGGATGGGCCACAGCACGAAAATACCATGACTAGACCATCTAAAATGTCTGATACTGGATATTTGCGTTTGATCCGGCTCTAGTTAGTTTTTATTAAAAGAGGTAGTGTTGACCAGGTATGTGACTCAGCTTGAGTCGCTATGAGTCATCTTGACTTAACTGAGTCATCAAACTGACTTGATGGGTGGAGACTCTGGGGTCCCACCTATGAGTTTCCTAGTGTCTCGTCTTGGTTGAATTTCCAGACTTTTAGTCACTGAATTTTTGAACGATGGAGATATATGGTACGGCCATCTCTTCGCAGGGACGATTGTGGGGCCCACTGTGATGTTTGTGCCTTAATCCATGCTGTCCATCCGTTTTAAAAGCTGGATCCTAGAATTAAAGCAGATTCAAATCTCAAGTAGACCACACCGCAGGAAACAGTGGTGATTGACCTTTAAAAGCTTATTGTGGGTGTCATAAGTTTCGGATCAAGATAATATTTGTGTGGTCCCTTCATCCAGTTCTTTGTGACCTTATCAACAGGTTGGATGGCAAATAACGTTCTGGTAGCCCTCAAGAAGTTTGTAATGGTGGGTAAACGATCAAAACTGTTTATATGGTGTGGTCCACCTAAGATTTGGATCTGCCTCTTTTGGGGGATCATGCCCTAAAATGAGCTATTAAAACAACAGCGTGGATGTAAGGCACATACATAACGGTGGGCTCCACAGTCAGGAATCCACCGAAGCCACGCCACGCCCTCTTTGCAGAGATGAATGGAGGCTTAGACATGTGATTTGGGAACGATCATTTAGTTTTCCCTACCATGGATAGAATATGGTCCTAAATGCAGATCAGATAATCCCAACCATACTATTGGTTGCCTCCAAAATCAACAACGGAAAATCAAAACACTTGTACCACATGTAAGTGTGGGAAAGTGAAGTGATGGATAGTACTGTTTGATAGGCCTGATTTCTGATAGATAAGTCATCCATGATGGAACCAAACAGATGAACGGCCCTGACCACATTTACTGTGGAGGAGAGAGAGAGAGGTCTGCCAAATTTAGTTTCTGCTGGCTACACAGAGAGGAACAGTACCTGGTCCTACCAGACGCCCCTCCCTACCATCTACCCTGCACGTTGGGCACATGATTAAGGCTCAGTAGGACAATCTTGGTGGACCGCCTTATGGATGGTCTATAGCTGAAAATTACTTCAATTGAATGATCCTAGCCGTTGAGGCCTGAGGGGTGTAATTTTACTCTTGAAAATGGATCAATAACCGCTTCGCTGCCTGAATGTTTTTGGACCGTCCATTTTGTAAGGCATGTATGGCCAGGCTAAGTAACAAACCCATTGCAGACCAGTGACCATAGCCATCCAAATCATGTTTTTAACTCAGACTCAACTTCAGGATCTGTGGGGCTGACGTCGAGTTTACTCGAACGAACGTTAGAACTCTCTTGCGTAAAATGGATTAGGTGCCTTCACATCAATCGCCATTGATTGCTTTTGGCAGGTGGATTTTAATAGATCAAATGGAGCTGAGAGTTCTGTGACGTATGAAATGATGGCTATCCTAGTTTGTGGTGTGGGTCCAAAATAACTCATTTTGTCAGCCATTGGAAATTCATACATGTCAATCCAGACCGTCACACTCATGGATCTCATTGGGAATGTAGCATGGGATTTTAATAGTTCATACCAGCATGGGAATTTCTTAGGAGATTTTCAGATTTTGACGTTTTCCTCAGTTTTCCTCACAATATCATCGGGCAAATCTTGCTGAAAATAAACTATTAAAATATTTATTATAAATTAATAAATAAATTTAGGGTTTTACTAACATCTCCTAACCTTTTGAAATGCCCAGTGGGGCACTCAATCACTATAAAGATTTCCCCAATAGTACCATTGAAAGCAAGCCATGGTAAAAGAATCATGCCAATCAGATGATCCAAACTCTTTGAACAGGGCCAATTTGTTAGAACTGTATTTTAGTTAAGAGCCATAGATCACATGGTTAGAATCAGTGTTTTAAATAGCGGTAGCGTGATGCGTAGCGCTCAATCCTCTATAGCGTGTAGCGTAAATACGTAGTGTGTAGTGTACGCTACACGATACTTATATTTTAATTTAAAAATAGAATAAATATAATAAATAGTGAAAAAAAAAGAAAAAAATATAAAAATGCTTAAAAGATGATTCATTTGATCAATTATAAGCATGTTCAAAAAAGTTATTAGTTATCATTTATCAAAAGCCAATCCACATATATAAGCCAAATCAAATAATTATCACATCAACAACTTTCAAAGCAAACCACTTTAATTAATAATGTCTAATTGAAACCATAAGTCACAATTATGTATAGAAATAAAAGTCTCATAGGTTAAAATATCAAGTACAATACAAGTGTCACATTCCTCAACATTAGAAACAAAGAAAACGTGAAAAAAAATAATAAAATAAAATAGTAAGAAAATACATTGTAGCTTACGCTACGGACGCTACGCGCTACATAACTGTATCGTACGCTACATGAGATTTACGCTATTTGGGACGCTACGTAGCGCTACAGCCACGCTACGCTATGTAGCGTACGCTACGGGCGTTATTTGAAACACTGGTTAGAATCATTAAACCAAACTGCTACTTTGGAATCATAAGCAATAGAGAGTGGGGTCTATCAAATAGTTGTTTCAAAACGATGATTAGATCTATTTTGTTTCTCTGCTTAATCTTGACTATCCATTTTTCATGCTATTGGTTGGATGTTTAGGGTCACCTGATTGGTGTGATTTTCGCACCACGACTTGTTCCTAGTTGTACAAAAGAGTTGGTGGTTCATATTGATGAGTAGGCATCCCATGTGTCAATTAAAAGCTTAAGGATGATTGCTAACATCCCATGAAGTTGCAGACTTTAGGAAAACCCAAAAAATTAAAATATAAATACATAGTTATAATCATCTTGTAAGGCCATATTTGGTAGACACCTAAAAATAAGTATGTCTCATTTTAGTTGAGAATAATTCTATATTAGATATCTTCATCTCTTAGACACAAGGAGTTCACGTTAACAGAATTCGTGTTAGAGATCATACGTAATTGTCAATTAAAATGAGATGAACTCATTTTTAGGCATCTAGCAAACAGGGCTTAAACATTTTACTTGAAAAAACATAGTGATTTCATGTTAAAATCACGATATATTGTAAACATTGAGATCTTGAAAATCCTGTGATATTATCAAGATAATATTATTTGATCAATCATCCACGATAATATTGTGACATTTTCAAAATCCCAAGTATATAAGACAATATTCTCAACAGTTCAAATTCAAGTGGTGATCCAATGATGTACTCGATCAAAGATGGGGCTCACAATTCAGACAGGTCTGCATCACTGCATGGTTCTGATGTATCACAACACTAGCCCATCGGGAATCTATGCATTTAAAATTTTAAATGGATACCACCACTCCACGTGAAATGGGAAAGCACATCGGGGATGCCACATCTTTCCCACGTGATTAGCGTGTGAGACGTTTAAATAGATCTACAAATTCCCTTGCTATATAAACACCATCCATTGGTAAGGTAAGCCTATGCCACCACCACTCACACCCATCACCGATACTTTACGAACGAAACACCATGTCTCACTCCCCTTCTACTGTTTTCTTGAATGTGTGGATGCTCTTCCTCATCCTCCTCGCACATCTAACCAGCATACCAGAATGTAGTTCCACATCGAAGAAATTGTGACTTGTGGGACCTACCTCACCGGTAAAAATGGCACAGGCACCCCCACAGAGAGCTCTTGCAATGGGCTTGCCATGATCGTAAATGGGGTCCACACATCAGCCCATGGGCAAGCGGTGTGCCATTGTTTCAAGCAGGAGGGGGGCAAATATCTAGAAATTGATCGGATGGTGGCTCAACTTCACCTGACCAAGTGCAACTTCACCTACACCCGGCCCATTCCTTCCAACGCTAACGGCACTGCATGAATCGCATGCTTCATCGTTTTGTTTCCCCACCAAAATCAAAGCAGGGAAAGAATACAACCCAACACTACACAAAGGAACAAGAAAGATCAGAGGCAGCACCAACCTTTACATGCACTGCCCAAGATTTCACAATCCTTTTGATCCTCCTAATAATGCCATCTACCCCCACTGACTCATTTCGAAAGCAATGACCATTTCTCGCCCCCCAAATTTTCCAAAAAACCCTCATTAAAATCAGCCTCCACTTTGCCTTTTACAATTTCCCTATTCTGCCTCCGTGTCAAGCCCCCATAAAGTTCTCCATCGAAGAAGGCATGACCCATTCCAAGTGGAGCGTAAAAGGAAATGAACCGATACTTTGTAGGCACAGGAACAATGTAAAAATAGATGATCGATAGACTCCATATTCTCCTCCCACATCAATGATCAAACACACATTAAGTAATATCATCGCTCTCCTTTGAAGATGATCACTGGTGAGAATTCTCTTTCGCCATAGAAGCCACGCAAACACCACCACCCTCGGAGGAGCACTGTAGAACCACGAATGAAAGGATGTGAAGGTGTTGAACATGATCGCTCTTTACCCGAGCACACAACCAGAGATTGAACAGAGAACTTGCTTGAAGGATGACTCATCCAAACCAAGGAACCCGGGAGGATGGAGAAGGTAAGATCAGCAAAATCCCCCACTTCATCTTCCGTCATATGCCTCCAGGGGGGGGGGGGAGGTTTCGAAAACACCGAAGCACCATCCATAGAAAAACAATCCGCCACCAAAACAAAGCGATCCAGCACAAACCTTGCCACTCTCGGAAATAATTCATGAAGCGCATGTTCTCCACACCACTACCCAAAATTGGATACGCTGCCCGTTACCTAAGGTAAAAGCTTATCTCTGAAAAATCAGATGTTATCGAGCCTATCATTCTCCAAACATGAGAAGCTCTGTATAGAGATGATATTTTCACAAACCAACCGCCTTCCTTAACCCCATATTTGTTAGCTATTATTTCCCTCCAAAGCTTCCCCTCTTCGCTATTATTTCCCTTCAAAGCTTCCCCTCTTCGAAGCCGAATCGCCACATCCATTTGGAGGATGCCTATCAACTATTAGAGGAATGACAGGATTTAATGCATTTTACTACAAGTATGCTGCTCAGCAGTTCCTCTGCTGTAAATATGGAATGCGCCTCAAATCTGAACCCCCAAGTGGTTGGACCCACATTAGATTTGCAGCATTCCCTAAATCAGAACTATCAGAAAATTATGGCCTTTGATTAAATGGACATTTGTCTGTTGAGACTGTTTACAATCCCACTTTTATCATCCATCAGATGTCCACCAACTGGCCAGTTAGGATCATAATTTCAATGTAATTTTTCGGGGTACAATTTGTATATAGCAGGCCCCACTATTTTGGTTGGTTCTGATGTGAGGTACATGCCACAAATATAGTAGGGAAGTCACCAAGGACTAAAGGTGCGACACAGGCAGGTAGGGTTGGCTTGAGGGTCAACCCGAGCGTAATCCCTACAAATAATAATAATAATAATAAAACAGAATGTGAAGTCCTAATTGAATCATACATCAAGAGCCTGTTCAGACGCACTTCCTATAGGGGAGTTTGTTTGTTTGTTTTTAAAAAAAAATTAACTTGCATTAAAGCAAAAAGAAAAGTAAAAAACAAAAGCGAAGGAAACTGCTGAGATAGCAGACCCTACAAATCAGAGAGAGGCAGAATTTACATTCAACCCATCCAAATGAGAGGCCCATTTGGCAATGAAACACTTGACAAAGGAGCAAACAAGCACAGGCGATTTTGAATCATTCCGAAAACACTGATTGTTCCTTTCGATCCAAACGGCCCACTAGGTCACCAAAATTGCCATGCGCCATACACGATATAAAGGTTTATGAAGGCGAAACCCATGCCATGCCTTGAGAAGGGAATCCACCTCTCTAGGGAAACACCAATCAATATTGAAGGAAGAAAGGATGGCAGCCCATATAGGTCTGACGAAAGAGCAGTGGATGAGGATGTGATCGACTGTTTCCTCGTCGGCCATACAGCATAAGCACACGTTTGGGAGGATCATTCCTTTCTTCGTAAGGGGAGTTTGTGAAAAGGGGATTTTGAATCCAGCTTTTTCAGTTGACTTTGCTGATTGCTGAGTCAGCATTTTAGCACTTTGCCAGGCTGGATATGAGAAGGGGGTTAGGAAAGTGCATCCAAACGCACAGCATCAACTGCTGTTTGGATTAAAACGGCGTTTAGGGCTCAAAGATCCCTTCAGAGGGTGCATCCAAATGGGCCCCAGAATTAGATTCAATAATCACCAGAACTACAATACTAATAACACCAAATTGTGATAACCATAAACCTCAACAATATCTTGAGAAAATCTAAATGGAACATAAGCAAATTCTGAAGAACATCAACGTTCAATTTCTTGAAATCAATTTCAGCAACTATGAAGAGTGAACTGTCGATTCAACCAAAAACTCAAAACTTAAGCCTTTACCAGACTTACTAATCCCAATGCAATACAATTATAGTTCAAGCAGACCAAAGGAAGATCATCCCTGGCGGATTGGGTTTGCGGTCTGACCCGGGCGAGGAGCTTGTCCTGGTTTAGCCATGTCATCCTAAACAAGAAACAAACATGTAGAAACTGAAATCAATACCAAAGCGATCATAACAAAATGAAATTACAAACTGGAAAAGAAAAAAATATTGTACATATACCCTGCGTCTGAAACGTTGAGGTGGCTCGCGGTTTCGGCGTGCAGTACGGGACCTGACACGGACCACATGGGAATGGATGGCACATGACACACAATACTGCACTTTTGCATACAGCTTTGGAAGCATGTAGCCTAAACCAGATTCCAAAATGTAAAATCAAACTGAATAAAACATAAATTCAGAAAAGGAATAAGAAAAGCTATAGAATTTAATAGTAAACATACCATCGTAGACACAGGCTTCTTGAACATCCCTAACAGCAGCCTGTTCGACAATGTTCCGGACTAGAAATCGCTTGATTGCCTTATCCTAATCACATGGAAAAATAAAAATAAATGGAGAAGGAACTAAATACATTTTTAAGAGATTGCATACGTCTATGTGGGTAGTCCAGTCCCGACGGACGCGGATTGCGTCCTACCCCCGCCCGGACGGTAATCCGTCCGGGCAGGGCTCTGTGGAGCCCACCGTGATGTAACTGTTTCATCCCGCTGTCCAACCATTTTTTCAGAAAATTTTAATATGTGATCCAAAAAATGAGGCAGGTCCAAGGCTTGAGTGGATCACACCAAAGGAACCTGCACTGATATGACACCCACCGTTGAAACCTTTCTAAGGGCCCACGTGATGTTTTTTATCATAAAACCTATTCATAAGGTCACGTAGACGTGGATGAAGTGAAAACACAAATATCAGCTTGATTCGAAACTTCTCTGGCTCCCAAAAAGCTTTTAATGGTGGACGTTCAATCCCCACTTTGTGGTCCACTCAAGCCTTGGACCTGCCTCATTTTTTGGTTCACATATTAAAATTTTCTGAAAAAATGGTTGGACGGCAGGATGAAACAGTTACATCACGGTGGGCTCCACAGAGCCCTGCCCGGACGGATTACCGTCCGGGCGGGGGTAGGACGCAATCCGCATCCAGTCCCGACCAATCAGAGAGACCTGTTGCAGCCTGGAAATGTAATTAACTTAAAATAATTAAAAGAGAAGGATTTGACAAGCACTCTGCTTGTGGCGTGGTGGTTATTAGTTAGGACCAAGGTACTCAAAAACAGTTATGCAGTGGCTACAATGGTAATGGTGGAACCCATTACACAATACAGAAGTGTAATGCCTGATCTGAAAGAAAGAAGAAGAAGAAGAAGAAGAAGAAGACTGTAACGGACCTATGACATCCATTACGTGCCCTTAACTCAGCAATACAAGGCCAAAACGTAGCCGCTAAGGGCCCAAAATGGGCTGATATGGGGCCAATGCTTTTTTTTTCCCCTTTAAAAAAAAAAAAATCGATCATTACAGGGCAGTAATGGCCGTTAGGGTGGCCATTAAGCAAGCTGTTACCACTACTGAATACCCTGGTTAGGATGCTTGGTTGAAATACACACTAGCCCGGTGTGTAAGAAAGCCATACTGTATGTGAACTATAACATACAGCCACGCCAACCTGTAACTTGTATAGAGCATCAGAGCCATGCCAAAGGTGAGCCACACCACAAAGAACAGCTGGGGTGAAAATCAGGTCTGCTCCACTCAACTATCAGGCTACAATCAAAATCAATCAAAGGCAGATACTCAGATTGAACGGTGAGACCCAACATATGAGTGGATTGGCCTGATTTTCAGGTTGGGCAATCTTCATGAAGAGGCCCATCTTATACATGTTTGGGGTGTTCTAGACACAAGACAACCTGATGGAAGTAGTATTATAAAGTCGTGATGCATCGGAAAGTGAATAGTGCACTGACGCACCCATTCTGGGAGAGGGAACCCATGGTTTATTCATCCAGACCATTGACATCATGGGGATCACTGCAAATGGGAGATTAACCCAAAACCATCCCAGATCAGAATATTCTAGCCATCAAATCTTTAGCCTTTTTCCGGACCGTTGCCATCTTTCTTACCCATCTATAGAGGTGCACATGAACCAAGCTAGCTCGGTTAGCTCGCTCGACTCGACTCGAAAAAGCTCAATTCAACTCGGTTCGAAGCTGAGTTCAAACCGAGTTCGAGCTGGCCCCAGCATGACTCGACTCGGATCGAACCCAGCTCGAATCCAACTCGGATAGAACCAGTTCGGTGACTCGGTTACTTTGATATTGATGTTGCTTACCAAGTGTTTTATGAAATGACTCAAAGAAGTGTGGCTGGTGGCAAGGAAAGTATGTATATGAAACCAACACCCTTTTTTTCTTGATTTTTATGTTGCTTAGAAGGTGTTTGATAAAATACCTGTAAAACCATTGCTACTATCTCAAATATAGTGAGATTTTGAAGGTGCAGTCCAGGTGTTTGTGAAAATGCTGCAATGGCGAACTCGGCTCGAACTGGCCCGAGCTGCTGACCGAACCGAGTCGAGCTGGCCAGTCAAGCTCGAGGACCGAGCTGAGCCGAGTTCGAGCTGAGGTCAACAAGTGGCCGAGCCGAGCCGAGTCGAGCTGAGGCCGGCTCAACTTGGTTCGACTTGATGTACACCCCTACCCATCTATCTGTGCTTGTGGGCATCTAGTCAGGGGTTAGGGAACTTCTCATCTGGGAATCTTATTGAACAGTCCCCCCTGCACAGTAAAGAGCATAAGGGGTCGTTTGGATGGTGGTAGATGGTTTACGTTGTAAATGATTTACTAGTAAATCACTTAAAGGCTGTAAACGATTTATCTGTTTGGCTTTAAGTTGTAAATGATTTACTAGTAAATCATTAGTGTTTGGATAGCCTGTAAATGGTAAATGAAATCTGCTTTATAGGCTTCCATTCAAAAAAATAGAGCCATTGCCATCTCCTCATTTACTAGTAAATGAAATCTTGGCTTTTTACTAGTAAATGAGAAGGGGGCTTTGCTAGTAAATCATTTATAAGTAATAAATGATTGTAAATGACTTACTAGCAAATTAGAGCATCCAAACACAAGTAGTAAATGATTTGCTAGTAAATCATTTACCACTTGCCCCATTTACCAACATCCAAACAACCCGTAAGATCAATGGTCTATGACCAAAACATGGATCCCATTTATATATAGGTTTTGCCAACGTCCCCACCTTCACGGGGACAATAGCAACGTTCCCAAATCTTTTAAATGGCACATGGAGTGACCTATTGTCAATCTGAACCATTCATTCATTCACTACGAGCATGCCATGGTGCAAGAATCACACCAATCAGATAATTCTAACCCTCTTTGAATGGGGCCAATTTGTTACAACCTTCCATTGTTTACAAGACATATATCAAATGGTTAGAATCATCGAATCAAAGTGTTACTTTAGAATCATAAGATATACAAAGTGGGATCTATCTACTAGATGTTTCAAGATGATGATTGGACATATTTCGTTTCTCCCGTCAATCTTGACTGTCCATTTTCATGCCATTGATAAAAAACTTAGGATCACCCGATTCGCATTATTTTTGTACCATGGCTTGCTCCTAGTTATATAAATGAATGAACGGTTAGGATCGACAAGCGGTCACTTCCATGAAAGTGGTGAGGTTAACAAAACCCTAGATATACAATCGTCCATCAGGACACAGCTTACATTCTGATACATGCCTCTAAGCAATCATTTCCCATATGTAAATAAATGACATTTTCAAGCAAAATCGGAAGAAAAAAAAAATCCTGAAAGCATGAAAGAGATTAGGTGTAGGGTACAACCGATTGTAGGAGAAGAGTACCTTAGGGCAGCATTTGCCGCAGTTGGAGCAGCGGATGAAGTTGACATGGCCTCTGCCGTGCTTATTTCTTCCTCCGTTTCTCCTTTTGAATGTCTTAATAAGAGTAGAACGAATTACGAATGCAAGAACAGAAATGGAGTGGTCAGTATCAGATTTGAGGGGGGAAAATATCAAAATATGAGGAAATCCAGCACATTAGCTGCTGCCTACCATTTTAGCTACGCCTGCTGAGATTGGATTCGCGGCTCCTCCTGCAGACCGGACGTCCAAGAAGAGGGAGAAAGCAGGCGTCGCTCAATGCGTTAGGGTTTTTGTAAGGAAAGGCCTGTGATATAATACTCGGGCAGAATTTGAAGAATGATACGCGGGCACTAATAAATTGTACATATGGCCTGTGAGAAACTCAGATTAAAACGTCTAAATGGTGATCGCGCTTTAGATGATTTATAAAACAATAATTATACTGAACCAATGGTTTGGATGCTCGAATAATAATAATAATTAATGGACGGTGAACATAAAATTACATCAACGGTTCAAATTCAACAAACAGATCTTCATAACGCAAATATAAAATCAGTGAATTAATATAATTTTAGGCTTATAGAGGCTTTCATGATTTTGGACCGTCTAATTTAAGTTACACACGTGCCCCATCTACAAAAACAAATGCCCGTGTATCATCCTTCGTAACTTTGTACAGTACACGGTTCGTGGGCCATGGTTCAATGATCCAAACCGTTGGTTGCATGTAAAACATAATCCTACAAAAGTAGATTGTGTATCATTGTAGTGAAATTCCACTGTAGATTGCGTGTGTAAATAATAATTAAAAAATAAATAAAAAAAAATTAAAAAGTAGAGATGTCAATGGGCCGGGCTTAGATTGGCTTTGGGCCAGAGTTTTGCTTGGATAAGCCCAGCCCATTAACAGCCCTTCTGCTGATCATTATGACTTATTTGAGATTGGGTCTGCAACGTGCCGGGTGGGCCCACCAGCCAGCAGCCCCGACCTAATTTGTGGATGGCTTTGTACAAGTGGGGGCCACGGTGGTGTGATCTAATGCCGTGGTGATCACTTTCGATGGGAAATCTTAACCATCAACAAGTGGGAAATGAATTAAAGGATGTACGGATGGTCCACGTTCAGCCAAATAAAGGCCGGCTGAAAATTCGATAGCTAGAATATTGGGACATTCTTGGTTAATGGTTAATCCATGATTTGGGTTCAGATCAACAGCTTATATTGATGGACCATGGACCCCACTTGTCAAACTAAAAACTATCCGGGCCTGGATTGCTGGGCCAGGGAGCTCACTTGTCAATTTGAGAACTATCTCCAAAACTCATCTACGTTATATGGGATTGTGCCATTGATCTCAATTAGCTTCCAATTTCAGCAGTGGACCACACACGACTGAAAGGGCTCAACAGGGCTGGGCCTATTCGAATTTTAACAATGTTGAAGGTAGTAGTGGTGAATGCCGTATGAATCGACTTCCATGGTGATTAGCCATCCGAATGAAGGTCAGTAATGGAGGCTCGAGTGGTGTTTGGATTTTGGTCCCATCATCAGGAGGTCTATTTTAATGGATTCTGCAGCTTTAAGATTGTATGGTCGATGAAAATGTTAAGTCTTGGATTACTGTACCAATCTTGAGTATTAGTTGAATGATCAATCAAAGTAAAAATACATGAAGCATATATGGACACATAGGCTAGGAAGAAGATGGTAATCCAATCAATGAGGTATGGTGTTTCTAATATGTAGGGGTAGCAATGGGCTAGGTTTGTGCAGGACCAGGGCTTGGCCTGGCTCAACACTTAGTCGGACCCGATCTGGGATTGGCCTGAAAAATTGATGAAAACCCTTTTTCCCACTTGAATGTTGCAATCTATTCCTTGATCATGTGGATCATAAATGTACAAAGAAATAAACATTTTAGAGCAATGAAGCCAAGGTATACATTTACGATGTATAAGTTGCTTAGTTGAGGATTAAAATGGTATATTTGTGGGATATAACACATGTACATATAAAATAGGGCCGGGCGGATCTATGTTGGGTTGAGTTAAAATGACTTAAGCCCAAGCCTAACACAAAAAGTGATCATGCAATCCGTGTGAGGTCCAAACCCGACCAATGAGCCAAGCTAGTAAGTTGAAGCCCAAAGCCGGGCCATGCTAGCTACCCTTTAATTCCATGGTCATTGGGAGGGTTGATAAAGAAGATGATCACCAGCCAAAGTTTGTTTCTTCCTCTCCTCATTCACCTACATGTGTCGCAAATGTAATGCTTCCGTATGATGAATGAGATTCGAGATCAGACATCATATCTTTAAGGGGTAGTATACTAATCAATGGTGTAGTTTTGAAACATGAAACTCGACTCAACTCGATAGCTAGCCGGCTTGGGTTGACTCAAAATCTTAATTTGATTTGAGTTGATATTTAACAATTAAACTAGCAATTTAATCACACTAATAATAAACACTCATAATATATGAATATAAAAGTATTCAATTTTAAAAATAGAGGAAGTTCTAGGTCGAGTGATAAAATAAAAATAAAAATAGAGGAAGTTCTTAGTATAAAATTATGGGTTGTCCATTTCATACATCATTGTATCAAAGTGATTTTTCGGAAGTATGGGAATCTTGGCCCCATGTCATGGTTGGTCCTAATCACAACTGGACTTCTATTAGAATCAATGTGAATTATTTCCTAGTCGTTGCTCAAATGATTGGGATAATTTAATCGAGTAATTTTTGAGAAGGATGAGCAATAAAAGGTTCGCCCACCATGGCAAAGGTTTAGATTAATGATAAGAACTTCTCTATTATAATTGGTACAGACTGTCCATTTCTTGAGTCATAGGTCAAATGATTAAAGATAATCTGATCAAATTGACTTTTGAAAGTGACGAGCAATTGATGATGGACCCCACATGATGGACAGTCAATATCATGTATAAGAGGTAGGTGATTCAAGGTGGGCCCACTGATGGATAGGTAAGACGTTTCTATGATATAATAAATACGGATCATCTATTTCCTCAACATCGATTTGATGGTTTGAGTCATCCCAAGAAAGTGAACTTACAAAAAACGTTTGACGACAGAAGGTTCACCCAATTGATGGTGCTATCTAGATCACAGACGAGTTTTTGCTAGTATAATAAAATTAAACAGTCCATTTCCATTAATTGGTTGGATGACAGGATCATCATATTTGTAGGGGGTTTAGAGGGGCTATTAGAGGTGTGGCCCACATGGTGGATGGGCAAGGTTAATCAAACATTTCTCTATTACAATACATATGCATGCACCATCTATTTTCCTAACCATTGATTGGATGTTTAGAATTATCCTATCAGCATAATATATATCATGGATGATGTACGGCTTAGATACATTATTAGACTATTTTTATATTATATTTGATGGCTATTGATTTAATGTTTTGAATAGTATCATCCTAAAATGAATTCAAAGGACTTAGAATGGTTATTCTAAAATGTAATTTTGATTAACTCAATCAAACAGAACCTATCATAGAAAACAAACATTGGTATTTCCAATCACCACAGAACAGATGATCGATGAATCTCGACTATCCATCTCGTGGACCTCATTGTAGATGTCCCACTTCACTTAAATCAAGGCTGATGCAGCGATGCAGTATTTTTGTTAAATGGGCTTTTTTCCCTTTTAGAAAATGACAAATGGATGAGATGTCCCACTTCATATGTATACAGTGGGACACTTGATTAGTGAAATAGCCTGCTTTGTATGCTATGGCCCATTGGAGTCTGAAATAGCCTGCTTTGTATTCTATGGCCCATTGGAGTCTGAAATTGCCTGATCAATTGATGTACAGTGGGTCACAAAAACTTTCGTGGCAGACACTTTATGGACCCTCAGAACCTTAAATCAGTTCTCTTGCAAACCGGGATAGTTTTTCGATATATTATATATGATTTTAGGGTAGGAGAACTTACTGAAGTCAACCAGCCTACTCTAGATTGCCCACGCTAGATTTGCTATATTCCATCATATCAACGGCCAAAAGTCTCATTTAATTTAATTTTTAGTAAAATTTAGTTTGATTATAGCTTTGATACTTTGAGTTGTTGAAGTGCAAAGAGAGCTCTGTGCATTCTTAGTACTGGGAGTAGTTATACCTGAGAAAGACCATGATCGACCTCATCACGTCCCTCCCTGCGCAATTAATCAATGTAGCAAATGGAGAAGAAGGCTCCAATCTCCATCATATTTTTTGGGGTTAGCATACCTCTCAGACGTAGTTCCATGCCAAGGAACAGTTTAAACAGTCAATGGTCCACATTTATCAACAGTACATTATTTGAACGGTTTGGATCATTCACGGATAAATGAGATCTTCGATGATGAGCATAAAACGACCACATTCTACAATCAATGGTACACTGACCGAACGGTCAGGGTTGTCCCACCAGTCAGATTTTTGCAATGAGACAGGGTCCTCCAAATGGACGATCGGGGACCATAACAAAACGACCAATTCCCCTTATAATGCGCACAGTGCGTAGTCTTGTTCCAGTAGAGCGTTTTGGTGGACAGTTTAGAACATCACGCCTCATATATATTATAGCGTTCTCCTCTTATAATGCGCACGGTGTGTAGTCGCGTCTCAGGTCCAGCGTTTTGATTTAGAGAGGCCACTCATCTCGCCCCATGCGCATTATAGTAATCCCCACTTATAATGTACAGAGTGCGAATAGTCTTCCTAATCCATAGAGTTTTGGAAGCGAGACGCCAGCACAACACAGGGCAATGCTCAACACGCCTCGTGCGCATTATAGAATTTTCCACTTGAGAGAGGGAGGGAAAGAGAGAGAGAGAAATTCAATAGTTTCAGGGAATTTAAAAAACATTACATTTATGATTCCCCTTCTGAAAGATAATACGCTACGGCATCTCTCATATCTTCAAAACAATCTGCAATTTCGAGGAATTTCATCACCCTTTCGAGCTCTTGATCTCCAAGATCATCGACGAATGGATTCACCCGCACTGCATTTCCCGGCTGAAACACATAAGCGTTTGGATTGTCATCGACAATCACAGCCCGCTTCAAATCCCTCCCCAATTCCGACAAATCCTTGACGAATTTTCCTTCCATCTCTTTGCACGAATCACGGTACAGTCGGTGAGAAATCATCCCTTTCGGATCGAGCCGGTCGAGCACCAAAGACGCGTATTCCTCCAATCCTGCCGTGAACACCACAATCTCGAAACTCTTGCTGATCTCTTCCAGCAGCTTGTCGACCCCGGGCCGCTTCAAGACGTAGAAATTCAAGATCTCGCCGTCGATCATGGGCCGCACGACGAAATCGTACTTTTCGGGCGGTGGGTCGGGTTTGGAGTGGATGAGCGTCTCGTCAAGGTCTAGGAAGACTGTCTTCTTCTCGGGGTATGCCGATGGAGGGAGTGGCTTTTGGGGAATCGGACAAGCCGGGGCCGGCCCTTTCTCCTCGAAGGCCTTCTTCAAGAGCCGAAATCCATCTTTCCGGCGCTTCGGTGTGCCGATGATGGTGAGTTTCGTGAAGATTTTGAGAAGACGTCGTCGGCATGTGTAGATCGATCTGTTGATCGACGAGACGACGATCGCAGAGGCTTTGGCGACGCTCTTGAGGGGCGTCTTTCTCCGGCATCCGCTACTGCTGCGGCGATCTTTGGTGGGTTTTGTGGGAGTTCTCTTGATGCTTTTGGAGACCATTTTGGGGAATTTTTAGGGCATGAAACGGGTAGAGGTAAGAGCGAGAGGGATGGGAGAGAAACGGGGATTTTGTATTGAAGGCATCATTTTAGTTTTTGAACGGACGATCTTGATGAGTTTAGGGGAATCTTTTTGGACGGTAGCGATCGTGTGGAGGTTTAAAGTTAGGTTCGGCGTAACGGTCCTGAAATTTGGTTCGGTACCGAAGCTAGCCGTTACGCGGTTAGGACGCTGCCATTATGTGCGTTGCTTTTCCTGGATAGAATGAACTGTATCGGCTTTCTCTATTTTCAAGAAGGGGCCGGTATGTCGGTAACGGACATTATAACGGTATCTCAATTGAAATAAACTAGACTACGATTTGCGTTAGTAACATTTTTAAAGTGGTGGCAGCTCATTGGCCACGAATCCGGAGCGTCCAAATAACAATCGAATGTTTGTAAAGACCTTGTTTTGTCTGCCATTGATCGTATTGTTTGAAGTATTTGACGAGGTGACTCTTACAAGTCATGGGCAATTAAAGGTGGGGTCCACATGCGTAGGTTCAAATTAATGGACACGGTTTGCAGGTGGCTAGTAGTCAGTGCTATGTGGGCCCCACCATGATGTATGTGTTTTATCTATGCTGCCAATTCATTTTTAAATCATTTTAGGGTTTCATTTAAAAAATGAAGCAAATCTAAATCTCAAGCATCTCACGGTAAGAAAACAGTTGTGATTGAATGTCTACTATTAAAAACTTCTTACAACCCTTATAATGTTTATTTGACATCCAACCTATTGATTAATTAGGTGATACAGACTTGGACGAAGGAGACAGAAATACAAGGTTGATCTAAAAACCTTTATGCCCTAAGAATCTTTTAATGATAGGTGTTCAATTAACGTTGTTTCATGTGATCTAGTCCACTTTAGATTTGTATCTACCTCACTTTTGGGTTCGCAGCATAAAATGATGGGGAGACATGAAGAGATGACATGGGTGAAATTCATACATCATGGTGGGGCTGCATAATACTAATATGCGTCCCAAATGAATTATCATATGATTTATTGTATAATTGATTTGGTGCATCCATTTTCTTAGCAACTAATGAAATTAAATAAATAGGATCATTTTCTTGGTATCGATCCCTAGTGGGGGTGGCTAACAGTGAAGTGTGATCTGAGAGTGGAGTGTACTAACAAGCTAACAGAAAAAAAAAAAAATAATAAATAAATAAATAAATAGGATCTTTTGATCAAAGTGAATCCTGATGCACACATGTGATGAAAGGCAGGATCATATGATGGATGATCTAGATCATTGATTGGACATTTTCCAAACTGGACCATCCACTTTCAATTTCATTGATATATATATTCCTGGAATCATGTATTCAAAATGATTTTTTTAGTGCACATGCAATCAAAGGTGGGGCTCACATGATTGATAGTATAGAGTAATGACTTATCCTTCCTAGAATAATTAATTCACACCCTGATCAAATGGTTAAAATTCTTTGATCAAAGCAGTTCTTGAGAGGAATTAACAAACAAAGGTAGGCCCCTATGATGGATGGCCTAGATCATCCGACCATTTCTAATACAATCAATTTGGTTCATGCTTTCTCTGCCATTGCTTGATGGTTTATATAATGCAATCAAAGCAATTTTTTATGTACAATAAATCAAAAGTGGACCCCATGTGATGGGCAATCTTAATTGATGCAAGATCTTTCATAGTGCCCATCAAAACTATCTATTGTCTTAGCCATGGATAGATGTACGGATCATCTAATCCAGATGCACTAGGCAACTAAAGATGTAGTGCATATGGAGGATGATCAAGATTGACGATTGGACTTTTCCAACATCATCAGTCAGGACCGTTCATTTTCATGGTCATCAATTTGGGCAGTTCAACCATTGGATCAAAGTGATTTTTAAGATGCAAGAAAATCGAAAGTAAGTCCAACATGATGGACAATCCAGATCGATGATTGAATGTTTTCTATTGTAATTAATCTGGGCCACACATTTTCAGCCATTAATCGAATGGATAGGAACGTCCAATGAAACTGCTTCTCGAGAGCTACAGGGAACAGAGGGTGGAGCCAACACCATAGACAGTCAAAATTGAAAAACAAACGTCTTTGCAATAGAGTTGACATCGATCATCTATTTTCCTACCCATTAATTAAACGGTTAGGATCCTACTATCAAAGTGAGTCTCGAGAGGCTCGGCCAAAATTAATGAATGGACATTTTATATAATTGATCTTGACAATCCATTCTCATAGCCAATGATCGGATGGTCAAGATCAACCTATAAAACTAACTTTTGAGTGGGATAGAAAATCAAAGGGGGGATCCATGTGATTTTTGATGGGTTTAGATGGTCTCATCAATCACCACAATCTCCTTCTTTCGAGTTCAAACCCACTTTTAAGGATACCAAATGCACTCCATATTCTTCTCCTTCCAAATAATAACTGGATTCATTTACCGAATCGATCGGTTCCGGATAAATCTCTACTAGATACTTTTCTCCCGGAATAATCTCACTCGAGAAAATGGGCTGGTCCAGTTCTCAAACAGCGAGAAAGGAGCCAGCTAACCTGTAGAAATAGGACAGCTACGTCTGGTGGGCTCATCATATTTCTGTGATGGCCCAAAAATCAACATATATTCGTGGATCCCATTCAATATACATATGTATTTCATTTATATAATGGGACTCTTTGTTGGTAAGGATATCCTATAAGATTTTTTAAATTGAATGATTTCAAATCTTTAATTATTTTTACTCCTTTTCTTATTAGGCTGACCCTATGGCCTAGCTAAGTGAAGGCTTGTTTAGTCGGATAAGGAATTGGGGGATTAGGATTGGGGTAAGTGAGTTCATCTGCTCATCAGGTATCCCTTTCAACTGTTTCTTGGTTTCATATACTTGTATGGTGGTCCACCTTTCTTTCATTCTAGGGTCTTTTGGGGGCCATAGATGTGGCATGTTTGGGGTTAGGAGTATCTGGTCTTGGTAAGTTTCGCAGGGCTTGAGCTTGATATTGTAGGGATGAATGTACTCAGGCCCAGATTCGTGACTGATATCATATGAATAGTCCGGACAAAATCCGGGAGTTTAATCTGGTTCCGTTGATGAAGAAATAAAAATAACAATATAACGAGCTCCATTCCGCAGCCTGCAGATTCCTGTAGTGAATTCACTCTGGATATTGGGCAACACGGATTAAGGATCAGAGCCGTTCAATGGGTAGATCCCCACATCAATAGGGCACCTTTAAAATACCCAATTGCTACAAATAATCCTAGCCATTGGATCTTTGGACAGATAATATGATAGAAGAATTAATGAAAGGACAGCCCATGTCCTATCAAGGGTGGGGCCTAGCACGTGAAGTGGGTCTTCTACATGGTCCAGCTTAGGACTGTCAATAGGTTGGGTTGGTCCGTCCGTCTTCGGGCTTGGGCTGAAAAACTAGGTCCAAGGGTTAGACCTGGTCCGAAATTTAAGAGGTGGGTTTGGGTGTCCAAGAGCCCATTATCCTGGCTGGTCGGTTTAAGGTTCCAAGTGCAATTTTGTCAATATCATGCTTGATTGGTCACATATAATGAGCAGCTGATATCTGGTACAAAGGAGGGTGGCGGGCCCGAGTCGGGTCTAGGCCATGTAAAATCATCACTGGCGGTCTTGGGTTGTTTGTTTTAAGACCATCGCGGCCCAGGGCTAGACTTGTGTCTGGGTTTTATTTTGTGGCTGAGCTTGTACAGACCTGGCCCGGTCCAAACCCAGCCCGCTGACAGCCCTAGTCCAGCTAGCGGTCTGGATTTCGGGAGCGGATTTGGTGAGCCCAGGCTTCACCCAACGGAAGCGGATTGCGTACTGAGTAACTTAGTACGGTAAGCGTACTGAGTAAACTCCGTGGGCGCCAGTGTCATTCATGCATTGTATCCACTCCGTCCATCTCTTTTAACACATAATTTTAGAAATTTATTCCAAAAATGGATTATATCCAAACCTCAAATAGACCACACCACCGGAAACAGCGTGAATTGAATATCTACCGTTGAAAAATTCTTGGGACAACAGAAGTTTTAGATCAAGCTGTTATTTGTGTTTTCCCTTCATCCATGTCTTTGGGCTTAGAAATTTTTCAACGGTTGAAATCAATACTTCCACTTTTTCCAGTGGTATGGTCCACTTGAGCTTCGTATATGAATCCATTTTGGGTTGAACCCATAAAATTATCTGGAAAAACTAATGGACGGCGTGGATAAACCACATGCATTCGCGGTGGGCTTAATTGAGTTTACTCAGTACGATAAGAGCCTACTGAGTAACTCAGTACGCAATCCGATTTCTCACCCAACACAGTACAGCCCTGACCATGGGTCCACCTTGAAGTATGTATTGTACATCCACGCCGTCCATCCGTTTTACTAGATCATTTTAGAGAACGCATGTAAAAATAAAGCAGATCTAAATCCAGGTGGACCACATCACATGAAACAGTGGTGATTATTGATTATTAAAAGTTCTTGTGGGCTTGATAAATCTGATATTTGTTTTTATACCCTTCATCCAGGTCTTTGTGACCTTATCAACAGGTTGAATGGAAAATAAACATCACGGTGGACCCTAGGAATTTTTTAATGGTGGAAATTCAATCACCACTGTTTCCTATGGTTTGGTCCGCCTTAGATTTGTATCTTGAGCTAATTTCTTAAAATGAACTATAAAAACGAATGGACGGCGTGGATATACAATACATACATCCACGTAGGCCCGCACCGTGTTGGGCAGCCTGGAGCCGCACCTAATCCGCTCCCCCGAATTTTACGTCATTCGAATGAATATTCTGGGAAATTGACCACTGTGAATGCCACTTTTTACCCAGCGTCTTTTCAAAGTGCTCCCAAACTTTACCCTCCTAAAGTAAACCAAGCTGTACGGAACACTATTTGCAGACGAAAGTAATCTTGCTTTCCAACCTATAGCTACGGATTGTAACCGTAGTTATAGGTATTTAGCCACCATGAATGTAAGGGCTTGCTTGGGAGCGTGGATTTAGAACCCCCAAGATTGAAAACCCTCTGGCAATCCTCTCAGTGTGTTTGGCACCATGGATTGTGAATTAACTTTAAGTCAAAAATACCTACATATGACATATTTACAGGGGTTTGAATTTAATTACTAAATCAACTTTAATATCCCTAATTAGTGAGATATATAATTTTTGACACCATGGTTGTGATAAGCCCGCTAAAATATATGTTTTGCCTAAAAATGATGAAATTCCAAGTCTCAGATGGACCGCAAGCACAACATCATGTCTGAGTGACTAACCAACGATTTTTAATCGTTAATTAATATGGACAATGTTTGGACGGTGCTGGATAATATTTGGACGGTGCTGATCTACATGAATAATGTTTGGACGGTGCTAATCATCGTTAGTAGGCCATGTGCCCAATAGAATGATAGTTTACAGTGACATACATTTATGCCTGCAACTATTAAAACGATTTTAGGTGTAATCAAAGCCCTCACCGTGGATTACAAACCCCCTTAAAGAGGGGATTGGCAACCCCCTAGATTGGCAATCCCCAGTTGCTTTATGCTACCAAACAACCAAGGGGATTTGAAACCCCCTTTAATCCCCTCCAATCCCCTCCAATCCAAGGTGCCAAACAACTCCTAAGGGTATTTCCGTCTGCAAATAGTGTGTCCGTGCAGTATGGTTTACTTTAGGAAAGTAAAGATTGGGAGCGCTTTGAAAAGACGCCTGGTAAAAGGTGGTATTACAGTGGCCAATTTCTCAATCTGGGTATTGTTTGATACTTTGGTGGACGCTGATGCTTGACACTCAGGCACCCAGAAATTCTAGACGTGGCATATATTAACTCAAATCAAATCGACTAAATTACGAAACCTTTTCACTAATTCCGAATTCCAAAATCAGGCTCATTGAGAAATCCTAATCCCCGAGGACCCTTGATTATTGAATTAGGTCCATCAGATATATTTCATTTTTAGTTGTCCAACAAATGCCCATCAATCCTATATTCAGATAATTAAATAATTATAATTTCACTTCATTATACACCTAAACTGAGGACAATAATTTGGACAATTTAATCTGAATTACTCGAATGACACGGAAGCAGATTCTAAGTAATTTATAAGTGCCAGATTATCAAAGAAATGAACGGATAAGTAAGAAAGGCGTGCCAGCGTCCAAGCAAAGCGACAGCTGCTCTGTTTGTCCTGAATTAACAATGGTAAACAACTCACGTGTGTGATGAGACCGGCTCGTGGGTGAACCACCAGTTCAATTAGGTGTGTACAAGGAAAGATAGAAATAATATGACCACAATTTTGGGTATTCACTTAATCTTGTTATGTATAGGCGCTTTTCTTCTGGTACTAGGACTCTTTATTTTGGAGCTATATGATACATGGGCTCTCTGAGGAGGTGTTATATTTGGTTATTTACTAAAATCCTGGGGTGTTATCTGGGTCTGGGGTGAAATCCAAATTGAATTATTCTCAACAATTTTTGGAAAAGTATAACTGAACCAGACCATTTACACCCTAGAACTTAATTGGAACTCGACCGTAAAACCCAATTTAGTTCCGATTTAGTTCTACAGTTTTGGGCATTTTATAATCCAACCCAATTGCTTGGCTTTTCTTTATAGAGAGTAATCTTGCTATGGTTTGTTTGTATGACACTTTTGTGTTCCTAAAATGATTTTGCTATTAATGTTTATTCATGTTGTGATCCATTAGATGATTAGTATAGTTTTTTATATTAAAAAAATAAAATAAAATTTAAATATTTACTGACCAAGGGGTCCAATTCTAGGTTCAATTCGAACCAGGATTTGGTTATACGATTCAGCTTGCAGTTTGGTTTGGTTCTATGGAACCCTGAATCGAGAGCTGTACCGAACTAATTAATTCTTTGATTTTCGGAACTAGAATCAGAACCAATGCACATTAGAACTAGACCAAACCATGCGGTCTGGTTGATTCTGGTCTAGTTTACTGATTCTACCAGTTCAATGTGCACCCTTAGATTCAATGCATGCAAAAGTTGGCGAAGATGATGATACGGTGGGTCACACATGTAAAGCTAATATGAACCGTTGGCTCATCTCTTAATCCGCTCATTTCTTTGTACATGCTTAGCCCATCTGATGATCATATATAGGCTTCGAATTTTAGACATGCCATCTAATTTTATAGGCCAGTTGTCGATATTTGTGGTTTCTTATCCAAATCTGGGTTCAAACGCAGGTCTACCCCGTCAAGAAATTAGGTTGGGCTCAGGTCTGTCTTGGTAGGATCAAGTTAATTTTTGGTCTAATTAAGTTCAAACCAGGCTTATTAATTGGGGCATGGTTAAACTAGGTTGGGATTGGGTCCACTTAACTTTGATGGTATTATTTATGTATTAAAACTATATTGATTATTCTAGTAACAGGATAAAATTCATAAGCCATGCACATGTAAGAGAATCCATTTGTGCACCATGCACATGTCAAAGTGGCATGCTTGTGAGATTCAATCTATCTACAGAGCAGCCTAGCAAACGCTCTTATTTGACTCAAATTCAACTAGAAACTCATGCGGGTTAGGTTCTTGAACCCAACTGGGTTTGGATCTTAAAAATGAGATCCGGACCAGCAAGATCCAAGCCTGTTTATGCCAGATTGGTATTACGGGATCTGACCCTAACCAAATCCGTTGACAGCCCCATACTCTGATTAATCCAGCCCATTGATAGCCCTAGTCTTTCAGGATGGTAAACGGGTTGTTATTTTGGGTTGCATTGGTTGGAATTGCTAGCGAGATCCAATATTGTCTTTTGGTTACCGAAAAAAAAAATTCTATTTGAGTTGCCTTATCTGATTAAGGCACATATCTATGGTTTGTCCACGACCATTGCTTGGATAATGGTGTCCATTTCAATAAAACTAAAGACAATTGTACAAAAAAAAAAAAAAAAAAAAAAAGGAAGAGGAAGAAGTAAGCCACTTGTATACAAGGCGACCAATATATAATTAATTTTAGCTCATTTTTTGTTAAGTACATTGATTAGTAGCTATCTTCTGTGTATATGCATGCATATGTGTTGCGCGACCCATAGCATACATGTAGACGTATTATAACTGAAATCGATTATCTTCAATCACCTCACACGTGTCACATATAAGTCTAATAATTAATGAATCTACTCGAAACTTGCACAAGCCAACTTAACCAGATTTCGACCAGTCCTGTGGAAGTTTGTTAATTGGTGTGACGTAGTCATGTCATAAAAAGGTACTTAGTCATAGGGGTGCATATTTAACCGTTGGAACCATGTAGCCTGACCGGAACCATTGGATCGGTCCAATTTGTTCCGGTTCCAGGGTCCTAACGGTCCAGTTCCGGTTCCTAAAATTTGAAAACTGCTGATTACGGATTGGTTCCAGTTTAGGGTCCTGTAGAACCGAACCGAATCGTTTATCCAAACCGTTGATCCGAACCGTTAACTGAACTGTAGATGTAAGACCCGTATCCTAGTTCATACTGTTCCGATAAATCCTCGATAATTTCCGTCGAAGTCCGGCAATCCGCGACTGATAATCGACGTTGCGCACAACCGTAAGTCGTATCTTTTAGATTCGAGTCGGTTTAATCCGAGACCTGTATCATTGCGACCGCACCGTCGCCGCGGTTCCAACGCTTCGGCTCACGCACCAATCCGATACCCTGACCAGAAGATGTGAGCCGGCGTTTATTTCGAAGAAACGCCCCGCTTTCTTGATCCCAAGAGAATCTCTACACAATGTCAAATCAATCACATCAATCAATCAATCACATCAATCAATCAATCACTTCAATGTCAAGTATAAGCAACCCATGCTTTCTCTCTCCAAAGTCGACTCTTTCTCACCCTCTCTTACACACCCATACCTAGTCAAGTACCACATCCATCACCTCACATCACTCTCTCTCCTTTACAACCATCTCTCTCTCTTTCACAAAATTCAAATTCCAAGCAACCCATAAGCCTCACACGTCCACATTTTTTTCCAAGGAGAGAAAAAGAGAAGTGAGTAGTGTGGCCCACTTTCCATCCCAAAATCTTCCATCCTAGCCCTTGAATCTTCATCTCCCACCATCAAAGTGAAGCACAAGGAGGTCGGCTTTCCAACGGACCAAGAAGATCGGACGGTGGGTGCTTCTATAGGTGCAGATTTCTTGTTTTGATGATGGGCCAAGTGAGGCCTACCGATCAATGGTATGGATCTCATTTTGGACCCTAAATGTGGCCAATGGTCCACTTTGATTTCAAGATCAATCCATGATGGGGCCATTCTCCATAGACCCCATCATGATGTTTATTTTCTTTGCATAACATGGTCAATTAGACCATCCATTTCGGTGGAGAAAGGATCTCCATCGTTGATTTTGATCGGTGGGCCCATATGAAATGGGACCCACTTAATATATGTTGTAGATCATGCAACGGAGGGCCCATAGTGGCGGGGTCCCTCCACCACACGTTTATCTTTCTTTCTCTCTCTCCCTCTTTCTTTTTTGTGTGTGTATGAGATGATATGGCCTTGTGGCCCACCCGGATGGATCCCACCATGAATCATGTGTTCTATCTAAGCCATCCGTAGGTAGGGCCCACTTTATATATATGCATTGTGCCCACACCATCCACCATGTGATGGCCCATCTTAACAAGGGCCCACCTCAATGTATGTGTTATGCAAACCGTCCAGGGACGTTGGACTCCCTGGACGTGTTTTGGAAAAAAAAAAAAAACACAAATATTTGCTTGATTTACAAGCTTGGTATAGGGGCTACTCGTGTAGGCCCCACTTTGATGTATAAGTTTGATCCACGCCATCCATTATATTCTTAAGCTCATTTTAGGCGTTCATATGAAAAATAAGATCAATCCGACTATCTGGCGGGCCGTAGCAAACAAAACAATATTTACACCATTGAAATACGCCCCGATGTTTCCGTTCACCAAAACCCATCGAATATTGGGCTTGATGGGTTTGTATTGAGTCATGGAAAATAATGGCGGGGTCGGATTTCGTTGATGCGGGCCCTACCCCTGAAAAACCTCAAAAAAACATGATATTTTAAAAAGAAAAAAAATATATATAAAACGGCAGTAGCCGTTGCTGCTGCCATCTTCAGAGGCGCAGGCAGCGCGCCTGCGTGCGCTTGCGGGCGTGAAACGGGCAGGGACCCACGGCTCCAGCCGTGGGCCCCACCTTGATGTTTATTTGAAATCCACACCGTCCATGAGGTGGACCGCCCCCTGAGGTGGGTCCCCTCCGAAAATCAGCTTGATCCGGAACTCAGGTGGCCCACACCATAAGAAACAGTTATGATTGAACTCTACCATTGAAATCTTTTTGGGCCCACGGAAGTTTTGAACCAATCTGATGTTTGTTTTTCCTATTCACCCAGGTCTGTGTGACCCTTTCAATAGTTTGGATGAAAAATAAATGTTATGGTGGGCCCCACGTGGAGCCCACAGTGATGCATGTGTTGTTGTACCATCGTCCAGGCAGACGGTGGTACTCACTGTAATGTATGTGTTTTACTCCATCGTCCAGCGGACGGTGGAGCCCACTGTGATGTTTGTGTTTCACACCGTCCACTGCTGTGGACGGTGGGCCCCACCTGAAATTTGGCATGTGCCTAAAACTTGGTCTGAACCCTCAATCAAGTGGGACACCCATAATGGATGGGCTGGATTTGCAAACCACATCGCGATGGGCCCTCAAAAATGATTATGAAGGTTTTAATGTTGCACGACCCCTCTCCACTTCTGTATGTGGTGTGGCGCACACAAGTCACAGATTGACTTGATTTTTGAGACCTAGGCCCACGATGGGATGGTGTATCTGACTGATGGGTTAGATGTTTGACAAACATCAGCCGTGGGGTCCACTTGGCTTGAGCTCATGGGAGCTTAATTGTTAGCTCGAACTCATCGTACCTTCTCCCTATATATATATATATATATATATATATATATATATATATTATTTATATAAGATTGTATATATTATTTATACTATATATATATATATATATATATATATATATATATATATATATATTGATCATTTATATATTATATTATTTATTGTATACATTATGGCGGGCCTTGGAAATTTTAATGGTGGTTTGACCCATTTGATCCATGTGATTAGGCCCACCTTAGTGCATATGCGAGGCCCATGTGATGGGGCCCATATTAATGTATTTGTGGCCATTGTTGAGGCTCACCTTGGTATATACATAAGGCCCATGTGATTCGGCCCATTTGAGGTATTTAAGGGCCCATGGGTTAGGGCCCATTGCAATGTACTTAAGGCCCACTAATGCGGCCCACTTGATTTATATAAGGCCCATTTGATGTATCTAAGGACTATGGGTCGAGGCCTAATGAGATGTATATTGGTCCATTGCAATGTGTGATTCCCTATGGTTTGTGTAATGATACTTTATGGCGGGCTATGCCTTGGGAACAATGTTGGTTTGACGTCCACATTGTAAGGATAATGTTAGTTAAATGTCCGCATTGTCACACTCCTTAAGGCCCACTGATAGGTCCATACTTGTACTCTGCAGTCCGTTTAGGCCCATCTTCACTTTGAGCAACGCCCATTATCATACCATAAGTATAGTGCTGCCCCATGATTCATGATCATACGCATCATATGCATGCTTGAGATGAGGGGTGACTGATCATAGCATATGCCTTCGGGTAGACTGTTACGGGCTCCCTGATAGGCGGAGTTATCCTACATGAGCGCGTACTTCACGCAGGATGATTGCATGACTGGTAGTGTGATACATGCACTTGCATTTGTATGATTGTGATATGCCCTAGCGACATCAGGGCCATAGCCTCCACAGACACATCGTGGGTGGCTGGATTGGATACCGAAAATGTTTGGTTCTAGCATACGGGCGCCATAGATGTCCCTGGGTGAAAATTCCTAAACCCGATGGTACCAGAGGATGACTCCAACGTCGAGACCTAGTGGATGTACGAGCGCATGAGGGCCGAATACCAGGAGGCCGCGTCTCCCACTGTGTCGTGGTCGGTTGGAAAGGGGTGTGACCTTACCCACCTGAGTGAGGGGGTAATTTCTAGGTTGAGTTTGACCAGTTTGAGGAATCGGTCCGCTATCAACGAGCCGTGCCCGATATTGGCAGGCGGATAGTGAGGTCTCTTCCACTCTCCCAGTTGTGCGTTCGGATAGGGGCGGCAAGCTGGCTTGAGTGTAATAGACTCCGGTGATTATCCAGACTGATAACTGTATTGACATGAGGATTGACATGCTTGAGCTGCATTATGCATCGCATGGCCTTGATATGGCCGATATCATTTATATTCTGTACCGCATAGCCTTGGTGTGGCTGACTGCATTCATGTACTCATTGGCACGATACCGCATTACTTTGACCTTGCATTTTGAGCACGCTCATTTTGCGCACACACTTACACCACCCTCTAAGCTTTCCATAAGCTTTTGCACGATTGATGCGTGCAGGTGACGCCAGGACGCAGTCGTAGTCTCGCCGCAGTTGGAGCGTGCAACCGAGCTTCTGGAGCTTTTGTTATTTTCAGTATATTGTATTTCCCTTTAATACGCCTTGTACTCAAAAGTTTTTGTTCATAGTGGATTTTGTGATGGTGTTCTTGTGGTTATTGTCCGTGGGTTATGCTTGTGGTTATGCTCATTACGAATCAAATTGATCATTAGAAATCCTCCTTGTAGCATCCCAGGATCGGAACCTGGCGTATGGGCGCTGGGAGCCGAGAATGGGGTTCTACGGAGGCTATCAGCACCGGATTCGGTGATCGGGAATTTTATGAACCCGGTTTCCGAGTTTGGAGCATGACAGTAGAACTGATCCGTGACAGGAACCATGGATCCGAATTATACATCCAATGTATTTAAAATAAAATAAAAAAAATCCTAAGTTGCCTAAGTCTACGCCCTGCCCTCTCTCGCGCCGCATTCCCTGTCCCCTGCCCTCTCTCTTGCCACACTCCCTGCCCTCTGCCCCTCTAAACCCTCACGATTTACCTCATTTGCCACGCCCTCTACCAGTCTACCTCCACCATCACCGCCGCCATCTCTGTTGGCAACAAGCTGCCGGAATCCACCTTCTCCTACTTCGATGCCGCCGGCGAGCTCCAGATGGTCACCGTCTCCGACCTCACCGCCAAGAGAAGGCGATCTTGTTTGCGGTTCCTGGTGCCTTCATGCCAACTTGCTTGCAGAAGCACCTCTCGGGCTTCGTTGAGCGGGCGTCCGACCTTCGGTCCAAGGGCGTGGACACGATGGCGAAGGCTGTTGTGAACCAGGTTGCAGACAACTATTACAGGCTAGATCTGAAGAATGTGTCGCTTACTAGGCTGAGTGTTGTGCGCAGGAGTCTTCAGGTTGCTAAGTCTGGAGTTAAGAAGAGGAACAGGCAGCCAGCTAAAATCCGTGGTAGGAGGTGAGTATAGCTGCAACTAAAATCCTTGGTTTGCCCTCTTTTTAGAATTTCTAGAAAATCACTACAGTAAGTGAAGGATATGCAGGTCTGTTAGAGCTAATTTGGGTTTGATAAAATTTAAAAAAAAGGGGTGTGAACACGATCGCCTGCATCTCTGTCAACAATGCTTTTTTAAAAGCCCAGAACCGTGGATCCAATCCGAGACCGAACCGTTCTTCACGGTCCGGTTCCGGTTCGGTTCCAGGGTGCTAACGGTCCGGTTCCAGTTCCAGTTCCAATATTTGCAAAACCGTTAGGAACGGTCCGGTTCCAATATTTGCAGAACAGTTAGGAACGGTCCGGTTCCGGTTTCACCCCAAAACGGAACGAACCGACCCATGTGCACCCGTACTCAGTCATGATAATTTTAAGAAATCCATTAAAATATATATTTTAAATTATTATTATTATTATTATTATTTTTACCATACATTAAAATTATGTATTTCATTTAGCTTCAATTTCATTTATTTTCAAATTTACACAGTTAAACAATATTTGAAAACCGAATGCACAGTGTTGCAATGGAATATTTTTTCATTCCACGTTAGGCTTGCGAGACATTCTTATCTAGACAAATGTATCTATAAAAGTACCGTATTAATATTTTGACGGTAATCAAATGGACCCTGAGACTTGGCTTGATTTGACAGATAAATAAATTGGATCCTAGGAGCTGAACCAAGATATGGATCCAGACCCAGGTTTGAATTCGATAAGGCCTGACAGTCGTCAAATCGATCCAAGCCATTGAGTGCTTGTATTTGACCAAGATCAGATGGAAGGTTCCATGTAGCGTCCACCCGAGCCGTCCATTGTCTACCTTCTTAGACATTGGAAAGACGTGAAAAACCGACCGGATAGAGAAAGAAAAAGGTGGGCCATTCACGGGGTCCTCACGTGCCTTTACAAAAATGACGATAAACACGATTTTCCACTGAAAAGGTGTTTCAAAAAGCAATGTGCATAGATTGATTTTGACCACGCAACTGATTTCCGCCCATTTCCCCTCAAACATAACTGGATAACTGGATATACATGCCTACTTAAAATCACGGGTCCGTTTTGCCACGTGGCAACTCCATATCACCATCACGTGTTACCCAAGAGGCCCACATCCAGATCTAGTCTAATGATCAGAACCGTCCATCCTCTGGGAGTCACGCTGAAAAGATGATCACGGCCCATTAGCTCATGGAGTTGAACTTAGACTGCTGAACAACTTTCTTCCCAAAGATCAACATTCGACTATACCTCTCAGCGGTCAGCATCATCCGTATAGAATATTTTTCTTAGACTCAGACAACTAGATTACCGCCTTCAAAATGGACGGTTCTGATCATTGGATTATGTTTGGAAGTAGCCTCAATGGGATACACATGACTCAAGCAAAAGCGAATTTGCCAAAAATCGATGAGAAATCCATGTTAACACGAGAGATGTGACGTCGTGTGAAAAATGAATTGTCAAAGATGGCGGATAATGGAAAGAATTTTAGAAATTAAAAAATAGAGAGAGCTTCGATACTCTGGCGGACTACAATGGATAGTACACAGGTATTTAGACATTGCATTTCTTACCATAGAGTCCGAATCATGGGTCCCATCTTAGATGTATTACATTCCAAAAATTAAGCTTATTTGTTTATCTGACTTTACATTAATTGGAGGGTTGAAAATGAATAAAATCCAGTGCGTCCCATTTTAACAACCAAGTATCCATGAATTAGAGTTTAAGATCCTTCAAGCAATCTGATTTTGGGACTGTTGCTTAGCAGCATTGGCTAAGTTTAGTTGGATTTAATTGTACAAAACATATATAATTTTTGAGTGCATGTGTATCAAGCATGATGCTCTGCCCGAGCAACAAACAACTCCACTTAAAACACTAGATCCATAGCTCAACTGGTAGACTGACTGGATATCCCTAGTTTCAACACTTCAGGTCTTGGTATCGATCCCTGGTGGGGGTGGCTAACAATAACATAGAGTGTGTATACTGACGTGGGTGTGTACTAACAAGCTAACCCAAAAAAAAAAAAAAAAAACAATTCCACTTTCAAATATTACTATTTTCATTTGACGTAGTCAACACGGACGCCCTAGTAGTAAAGAAGGGTCACGGCATCCTCGTTGCATGTTTGCTTTAATCCCTGCCGTACGCTTTTCCACACTTCAAATGTATGAATACGGGAGGTGGTGGAGTTGGACGAATTGTACAGTCACGTGGGGCTATCGTTATGTGAAAAATAAGGAATCCGATCGGCTACTCCCCTTGCCACCAGCCAATGGCTGATGGTCGGTGCTCTGTGGGCCCCACCATGATGTCTGTGTTCCATCCATGCCGTCCATCTGTTTTTCTAGATCATTTTATGGTATGAGACCAAAAATGAGGTATATCCTAATCTCAAGTGAACCACATTGAAGGAAACAGTGTTGAATGAACATTGACCACTAAAAACTTTTTGGGAGTCATAAAAGTTTTGGATCAATCTGATATTTTTCTTTTCTCTTCATCTGGGTCTGTATGACCTAATCAACAGATTGGATATTGAATAAACAGTATAATGGGCCTCAGGAGGATTTTAATGGAGGATATCCAATCACTATTGTTTTCCTGTGGTGAGGTCCACCTGAGATTTTTATCCCTCTAATATTTTATCACGGCCTATATGATCTTTAAAAATAGATGAACGGCGTGGATGAAATACATACATCATGGTAGGGCCGACAGATCACCGAACACCAGCGCACGGGGCTGGTGTCAGGGGGAGTAGCCAATCCGTTTCCGAAAAATAAATGTTGATCTGGTGGGCCCCACCTAGGAGACCACCCAGATGGGAGGATTTCAACCCTTTCTACAAATAGATAGTAATATATAAACTATGGCACCGGCCCACGTTTAAAAGAGAAAAGGACCAATCCAATAGGGAGACTTCCATATGCGTCCCCATGGAAGTTGTGGCCCACCGATCAACGGAGGTCGAATGTGCTTGAAATAATGTTGGTCAGAAAGCACTAGGCTTCCATGATGGCTATAATGACCTTACAATTCCTCTGAAAGTGAAAGGGGGATGATAAATAAAGAAATGTTGCAGACCTATCATTTCACTAAGTTATGTTGCTCTTAGTTGCATCAGTTCAGTTAGAAAGTTCAATTGATTGATCTGAACTGTCCATTAACTTCTGAACACATTTATAGGGATGCCATAAATTTTATTTTTATCTTTTTATTTTTTATTTTAATACTGAGGAGATGATCCTATCCGTCCTTGGTTTGTCTTTATTTTTTATAACCATCCTTTTTCCAAGCGATGGTTGGGATGGCTACGATTGCCAAACAAAAGTGCGTCTGTAGAATCATAAGCAATCCATGATGATAACTAACAAATAGATGTATAAAATTATTGATTGGACTTATTTTTTTAGTAAATGGTCTTGACCGTCCATATCAAAGACCTTGGATCGATGGTTGATATTGGTCAGATTGATGTTATGCTTCCATGGGTGCCCATGAAATGTGAGTTGAACCCAATGAACAGTCTAGATCAATGGATTGGATAATCCAAGTGTCCCAATGCAACTATATGCACCATAAGTGATATAATGGCACTGAAGCATTTCTCTACTAAATGTATTATACCATGCTCGGTATGGGCAGGACCGGGCAGTTAACTGGTGGGCCCCCCTTCAGGAAATGACCATCCTTTGATATCTACTGTATCTGACGGTCATGAATTTTGTGGATCGTCTGCCGACGTGATTCGGCGCGTCTCCCATCCACGATGGGCCCACCATTTGAACAGAAAAATATCCTTCGATCCAAAACCATATGCAGGAGCATGTTGATCACAGCTGGACGGTTCAAGACATTGGCCCCACCCTACCATGCAGTGATCAGGATCAGCGCTTAAAACTGTACTGAATTATCCTAACCGTCCAATTTGAGGACCTTAGTGTCGAAGTTCAACTATAGGCCACTGACAGAATATTTAGGATGGTTCGATTTCTGTGACTATTGAAATATAAACTCTCCGAAGTGGCGCCCACCAAATGGACGGTCCAGATCTCATCATGTGTACTACTATGTATTTTTAGACCAAGAGTAAAGAAGACTTCCACATAAAAAGGAAAGATTTGTTTAAAAAAGGGTATCTTATGGATTTGGCCAGCTATATTCAGTTTTTTCTAAACGAGGTCTGCAAAGTCCACGCGCGTGTAGGGACCTGGCATTCTATGTAAGCACACGTGCCACCATGGCACATGTGCTTAAATCTAGCTTTCCATGAGATGGGAATGGGACACACTTATTAGATCTACGGACTAAAAAAAATTAGGCTGCTTCAGTCTTCATGCGGCCTCAACAAAAAGACAAGGATCGGATCGTGGACAACCAAGCTCGGCGGGGCCACCATATTGGGTTGCGTGTGCAAATTACACCCTGTCAATTCAGGAATAACCCTCGTGATCACCGTGAATACAACGTATCAACGTCATAAAAATAATAAATAAATAAATAAATAAAAACTCAACGTCATAAAATAATAATAGTAAATAAATAAATAATAAAAACTCAAATTAGCTACAACAATGAGAATAATGGGTTTGCGTACACCTTGATCCATAGCTTAGACTGAGTGAAATATACCTCGTTTCAACACGGAGGTGGCTAACACTGAAGTGTGAACTGACAGTGGATGTACTAACAATTCAACGGTTTAGATATCGTGTAAACATCATGGGCGGCTGCAGGAAGGTTTCAACGGTGGAAGTTTCCGTTCCGACTGTTTTGTGTCAGTGGCCCAAACAAGTTTTCTATCTGCCTGATTTTTAGCTTCATTGGCTATTGTGATCTTTCAAAACTGATGGAAGGAGTGGATCTGTGAGAGGCATCTTTGTGGGATCCACGCAACTTCCGACTGCAGGAAGCGTTCATCACACACGAATCAATGGTTAGGATCCCATTAGATTGCTTCATATGGTGCAGCTCATTTGAGTAATGGATTTTGCTGATTTTTTTTTTTAATTTTTAATTTTTGTCTGGAGGGGCTAACATCAGAGAGAAAACCAATGGATGGATGAGATTTTAAAACATACAGCATGGTGGCTCCACGGAGAATAAGTGGTTTTTTATGATAAAGCAGCCGTTGGAGACGATTTGGGTTGGATTGGGAAACAAACGGACAGTTAAATTCATTTTCTTTTCCTTATCACCCATATGTTTTGTATAGAATGGCCCACTTGCACACGTGTGGATGGGCTGGACTCCCTATGCTGGTTGTCTCTGGAGAATTTGGAAATGTATTATCTAGTCAAGCTATTGGTTGAGAAATGAAAATAAGTCTTTGGAGATTTCGGAAATGTATCATCCAGTCAAGCCATTGGTTGAGAAATGAAAATATAAAAACAGGGTGAGTGAATAAGGAGAAAATGACAGGAATCCCCAAATTATTCGTTCGCATAAGCAACGATGATGTACGGTTTTTAAGTATGGTTGCTTACCAACCACATTGGCCCACATATATGTTAAAATGGAAAATATATAGAAGTGGACCCCACCTTATTTGACAACCCCAGATAGATTTTAGTTTAACTAGCACGAGGATTGACTTTTGGTCCCGCAAAACATAGATGATGCATGTGTTTTATCTAAGTTGTTCATCCATTACTCTTTGTAATTTCTAGACATGAGCTAAGAAAGGAAACAAATCCAAAGCTAAAGAGGACCACAAATATTAAACAGTGTGAATTAAACACTTACTATTAAAAATTGTTAAAAGGTAATAGAAGTTTTGTATCAAGCTAACATTTACATTATCCTTTCATCATGATTTATGTAATGTTATGACCAGGTTAGATGGAAAATAAATATTATACCGGTCTACTAAAGGTTTTGATAGTGGCATCATCAACCCTCCTGCTATAAAATAAGTTAGAAAAATGGATAATCAGTGGGGATAAAATAAATGAGTTCAAATACTCAGCTTGTCGCAAGCATGAATATCTTGTTTGTTGCAATGTAATTGGTCTTGGTCTATATCATCATTAACGTTGTTAACAGGGCAGAAAATTTTCACTTGTAATAAGTAGAGGATACAAATTCAAAACAAATACATTACAATGGGCCCCACAAATCTAGGTAGGAGGTCACCGGACATTTGACGTCTCAAAATTCAATAGTGCCTATGACTTAATGCTTCAATAATCATCAAGCAATTTCAGCCCTTGATCTCAGTTCACACTGCCCCATCCCTCTCCCCCAGGTGCATTGTACGCTCCAGATAACAAATTGAATGGAATCTGCTAACAAAAGTTTAAAATGATTAAATGAATGGTTAAGATGCGAGAATTGCTAGGGCGATTCGCGAGAAGAGAATGGGGATGGCACAGGTGGACCACACGTCCGTTGAATATTAACATTTGGTGGTCTTTTCTGTAACTATCCATTTATCTAAGAAACGTAGCCCACATGATGAGTACCCGGTATGATTTTTTGGTTAGTCATTTTCCCGTGTTGGCCTACCTGATGAACGTAGTGGATCTCGCATACGTGTGACACGTGCCGCGAATCACGTGCTTCAGTCTCTCCTGCGCAATTCGGCCACAGGTGCTTTTTCAACACAGAGTCCGTGAAATAGGACGCCGATTGCGTAATGAGGGGCTCACCCTCTTTGCCGTTGTGTGAAGACTTTATGTGGACCACAGAGACGTTTTTGTTTTATCCACACCGTCCATCCGTTTTTCCAGCTCATTTTATGCTGTGAATCTAAAATTTAATCATATTCAAGTCTCAAAGGGACCACACTAGACGAAACAGTACGGATAATGATGTTCGCCGTTGAAACTTTCCTTTGGTCCACAGGGATGTTTATTTGTCATCCAAAGTTTTCATAAGATCACATACCCCTGGATGAAGCGAAAACAACAATATAAGATTAATCCAAAACTTATGTGGATCACAACAAGATTTCAATGGTAGGCGTTCAATTCCCGCTGTTTCCTGTGGTGTGGTCCACTTGGGCTTTTAAAATATTTTAATTTTGATCTTATTCCATAAAATGATCTCCAAAAACGTATGGACTGAGTGGATAAAACACATACATCTCTGTGGGACCCACAGAGTCTTCACACCACGGTAAAATGCATAAGTCCCTTGTACTCACTACCAATCTATACCACAATCTCAACCGTCCAAACGTGGGACCACTATGTATATAACATAATCCAGCCATAAAGCTAATGAAAGAACATTTACTTGCTGATTCCAAACATCAGTTATTTTTCTTTCCATCCATCCATTTAATACACACTGATCGAATAATCTGGACAGTACGATCAAGCCTTGGCCCACCATTTGGACGTTTTGGATTTAGTTCTCGTGGATGCTATGTTCCACCATTTCTCTCGCAGACTACGCTAAGATAATAATCAACGCCAGGTAATTCAAACGGAGAACCAAACCCAAAAAAGGAAACTGCATGCATCCTATTTATGATGAGTTTATCTTTTGCTACAGTATCCGATGAAAGACTCGATAAAAGCCAAACTTCCAGAAGGCCGGTTCCCCAACAAACGGTTGTAACACAAGCGTCTTTAACAGGACGTGACCCATCGTAACGTACGGATAACATCCAATCCGTCCATAAGTTCGGGCCACTTTAGGTTAACTCATGTGCAAGAAACCATGACGTTCCAAAACAGGTTGGTCACACCACAGGAATCATCGAGATGTGGGTAGCCACCGTTAAGAACTTTCAGACTGTGTGTGCGGCAAACGCGTTGTGTACATACCATCCAATCCATGCAGAAGACGAGATACACTAGGATGAATTAAAATCCAAAAATAATTTCATTTCAATCTCAGGTGGGCCACGCCATGTGATTTTAGAGGGTTTAAGATCGTCTTTACATGGTGTGGCCCACCTATTTTTTTATTTCCTAATTTTTGGGATCATAGAGAAAATAATGGGGCTCACGTGATTGACGGTTTGATTGGGTCCCATACGCTGCATGGTAAAATCCAACTTGAATAATCTACAACCGTTGCAGAGGAACCGACCTTTTCTTGAAAACTCGTCATAAAATCCAAGAGAAGAAATAGCATTTCTCTGTTTTCCAATATTGACATCCAAACGCTCTTCTTGTTTTCTGAATTTCTCGGTGGGTGGTTACAGCAGCTTCAATGCATCCTTTTTCACACTTTTCAACCATATCGAATCCCTTCTCCCATCTATTTAAAGTCTCTCTCTCTCTCTAACTCTCGCCAACGAAAGAAAAAACAGAGCCAAGAGTCAATGAAAAGAAATCCCATGATTTCTCTTTCTTATATGACTGAATTTTGATCTGAATCTTCAAATCTTTTGATTTGGGTTTCTTGGTCTTGATCATTTGGAGCTGAAGATAGTTTTTTTTTTTTTTCTTCTGGTTGTTAGCTCTGTTCCTCCTGTTTAGATGTAGCAGTTGAAATCAAATCACCCGTTCTTTTGCTGTTAAACTAGCCATGTCCTGAGATAGCTGGAGCTAACGGAAATCACGAAAAGTCGATGGAAGAAGGCGTTGTTGGGAATTCAAAAGAGGGCAGCGAGGATGTTCGTATGGGAAATGGAGATTCTTCTACAGCTGATTTGAAAAGAAACAGAGGAACCACCTTTCCGCTCTCTATATCTTTCCTGCAGAAGGTGACTTCTACTCGTTTTTCATTTACCTTCCTGGCAGATCTCCACATAAACAAAAAAGAACCCATAATTCTCTATGTATGGATGCATGATATGAATCCTGGAATTCTCCATCTTTTCATTTCTCACAATTTCTTATCAGTACTAATGTGATTTTATTTTATTTTTTTAATTTCTTTTGAGTAGTTAATTGCAGAAGTAATCGGGACGTATTTTGTGATATTCGCTGGTTGTGCATCGGTGGTGGTTAATCTTAGCAAAGGTTCAGTGACATTTCTGGGATTTGCATCGTGTGGGGACTCGCCGTTATGGTCATGGTCTATTCGGTGGGCCATATCTCTGGCCCATTTCAATCCAGCCGTTACTATTGCTTTCGCCACCTGCAGAAGATTTCCATGGAAACAGGTACTTTTTTACAGTAGAGTATGCGTTGCTCTACATATAAATAATCATCCGGTGTATATGAACCGTCCGCCTAAAGTCGTGTTGGCCATGTATGAGAAATGGGTCATCAATGTGGATGGTCCATGGCTCAATAATCACCCAATCAACAATCCTATCCGTCGCTTTCTGGCACTTCCTATGTGAGTCACCATCATTTAAATTTTCTTTAGATTTGAGATTTTGTGATGTTAATGTAACAGGTCCCAGCTTCATATCAGCTCAGGTGTTGGGTTCGACGCTTGCGAGCGGAACGCTTCGGTTATTATTCGGTGGAAAGCGGGAGCATTTTCCAGGAACGATTCCGACAGGATCAAACCTTCAATCTCTCGTTCTTGAATTCATCATCTCCTTCTACCTTATGTTTTTAATCTCCGTAATCTCCGGCGTCGCCACCGATAACCAGCTGTGAGTTTTCTTAGATAATTTTCGTAACGAGTGCAAGCTCTCATCCACCACTGGGTGGGAATTCATGGTGGGCCTTGGATAGAAGGTGTACATTACTGATTGGACATGGCCCCAAGATCAGAGCCATACAAATAATGGCACTTGCAAAATGGATATTGGTGAGGCCATTTTGTAATCTCAAGGCCCATTTCTTTTCAGCCGTTATTTCTGTGGTTGAAAAGGTCGTGTCAGGTCATGTACCATCCAAAGAACATTCCTTCAATCCAATTGTCTACTCGAACTCATTTCTAGTAGGTAGGTCGGCATGATCAACGGTTTGGATCTACCTCCATGAGTGATGGATAGTGACATCTTTTGGAAACTAAGTTAACAAATGATAGATTCCTTTGTTGTCACCATCTATGGCGATATTATACAATTATTAAGTGGGCCATGCTATAGAAAATGACGGAAAAAAAAAACTCAAAAACATCCAAATTCAGATAGTGGTCCACATGATGTCTGCCACCTATGATGATGGTGAGGTCCGGGTCCTCTGCAAGTCAGTGGATCCTTCATATTGAACGGTCCACAATAATAAAAGGTGGGGCTCACTTGGGGCCAGAAATGAAGCAAGCACCACAAGCTCTGAGGCGCGTAGGGGTTCGAGATCATACCCACATTTCAAAATAGTTTTGCATTACCAAAAGTAGAAAATGAGGATCATGCGTGAAAATAGAAGGGTGTAAATATCATTTTATTTTATTTTTGTATGCGGCATGGCAGATTGGAGAACTTGCAGGACTTGCTGTCGGCGCGACCGTTCTGTTAAACGTGCTTTTTGCTGGGTAATTTCTGGTTTTTATTTATTTATTTTTATTTTTAAATGTAGAAAAACGTTGATTCTGTTGCACATGCGCACAGAAATGGTGCCCCTCACACGTGGCATATGAGTAATTAAATTGTACCGTCAAGATCATGAAAAAATCAATCTACTGAATATGCGAGGGTAGACGGCGGATTGGACAACTAATGGATGGTTGGAAACAGCATATGGTTAACGGCCCAAATTCAACAAAGAAATTTCGTTAGCCTATGATCAGAATCAATTTGTTTTTGGAGCTATGCCACATCCACAGTCGATCCGATTATTTGGGCGGTTTAGATTGAGATACATGCATCTGCGTGTAACATTTTTCTGTGAGCATGCACGGAGCAAAACACACTCTCCATCAACAGCTTTCCTAAGCCCACACGCGTGTAAAAGTCAACAAACGCACAGGCCAGGTGGCAAGCAGGTGAATATCCAATCCATCCATGAGGTGGACTTCACCGTGTAGATGTTACAGATGGTGCATCGAGGAGGGACCCACACGCAATGTTTGTAAAATAAGCTTATACTACAAAACATGCGTAGGAAGAAGATCCAGCAACAGAGCTGGGCAGTGGGCACCTCTAACGTACGCATATTATGCGCGTTGTCTAATCCAACACCTTTGGTTTCTATCAAAATCAATGTGCGTCCGTTAATGTGTGGTGTGTCTGCATTTTGACAGGCCTATTTCCGGGGCATCCATGAACCCTGCAAGGAGCTTGGGTCCAGCGATCGTAGCCAACCGTTATGAGGGCATATGGGTCTACATTTGGGGCCCATCTGCGGGACGGTGTGGGTGCGTGGGCCTATAATCTCATCCGCTTCACCAACAAGCCTCTGCGTGAGATTACCAAGAGCGGTTCTTTCTTGAAAAGCATAAGGACAAATGGCTCCAACTGAATATAAATTACATATTGATTGGAAAACTCCATCTAACACCACCTATTTTCATAATACAACATCCTCTTTCTCTTCTTCATACATCTCTCTCTAACGAATCTCTATGTGGGGCTGTGGATATTTAAAAAAAGGGGTGTAGATTGTAGTATGTTGTAATGAAGGGAAATCTTCCGTGTATTGTGGCGGGTCTTTCTGATTAAAAATGCTTTCTTCTGTTGCATACATACCTTATTCAAAAGTAGGTTCGTCTGTCGAATGGCAGACTCTGTTTTTTTTTTTTTAAATGGTTTTTCTTTGGCTTTTCCGGCACGCAAAGTTAGGAAGATTCATATATGCAGCTCCTTTTTGGATTATATTTGGGAATCACAATCCAATTTTGACATGTTTGAAGCTGACGTGGCAAGGGATTGGGTTCGGGTCGAGCCCAACCGTTTACTAATCTGACCAAGAATTCTAGCCTGGTCTGATCCAACCCACACCCATTACTCAGTGGCTTGACCCGACCCACTTAAAATTTAGCAAGCTTGACCGCTTTAATTGTAATTGAGTTGGGGTGAACTGACCCGAATTCCCCACCAAACCAAGTCGGGTTAAGAGTAGAATATAAGGCTAAGGCCTGTTTGGTAGATGGCAAAAATAAGTTGATTTCATTTTAGTTAACAGTAACTATGGATTAGAGATATTGATATCCAATACATAATTATTGTTAAGAAGAGCTCATATGTATTAGGGATCAACATCTCTAATACATTATTAGTTCAACCACTAGGGTAACATGGTCACTGCCCTATGATATTAGTTCAACTACTACACACTAACCACACGAGAAAATTTCAAACCTGTCCAGCAAAAAAAATAAAAATAAAAATAAAAAAAATAAATAGAGATAAAAAATGCTTTACTAATTACAACAACTAAGACAAGAAAGCGTCAACGTTATTATGCTTACATTAGCAAAATGGTCTGCAAAACAACGGCCAAAATCAATTCTCACTTGGCCTTTCTGATCACCTTGACCAGCCTTAAATTTGGTTGCAAACATCTCATTGCTTGAATCTTTTCAACCATCCATTTTCCATTTTCAAACGCATGGGACCCACCTGTGGACACACATGTAGCAAGATCCCTCAGTCATCACATTCCTTGAATCTTTCACAACTTTTATAGAATAGTAATTTGAGAAGAGAACGTCTTGATTTATTTTTTCAATAATTAAGAGCAATGAAATAAGAAAATTCCTTAACAAGAAGTGGAATATCAGAGGCACTGCAGATATCATAGCAAGGCTTTTCCATATATTGATAGACATCATTTTCTAAGAAGCAGATCCACACTTGAATCACAATCTCAAGAGTTGCCCTACACATTCTATTCCAAATTTTGTTCAGGTTCTTTGACTTGAATGAAGATCACCTGACAACTCAAAGAGTTTCAACATGCCACTGCTCAAATCTCAGATAGAAGCGCGCTGATGTCCACCATCCACCTGAGAAAAATCACCACCATATCATGCTTTTGATGTGTGGGTCCCACCAACTATGAAACCTAGTCAGCTCTTGTGGGAATCTAACTCATTTTGTGAATGTGAATTTGTAACCGCCACATTAACTACCCCCCTTCATCTGATTTGTGATGGCGTGTTGTCTATGCCGCCCTCTGATGCATCTACTATCCAGGTACTGTTCTACAAGTTAAAAATACAAAAGCATAGAAATATTCACTAACGATTACCTCAATATGTTCACAATCTGAGTAGCAGCTGATGCACCCAATCTCACTATTCACCATTCTTTTGTCAAGGTACATAAAAAATGGCCATAATCTCAAGAATTTCACTAAATTTCAAACTCACAGTGATATTTTAATATGCCGTGAGGTATTCTCAATGGTAGACTCTTTGGAGTTTCAACATAAGGTCTCGGGTTCGAGCACCCCTTGTGGTGCGAGTGTGTGTGTGTGTGTGTGAGTGTGTGGGTGGACAAAAATCATACTGATCTGGTTATCCGAACTGTCCAGACAATGGCGTGCAAAAATGGGTGGACAAAATGCAGTTATTTTTAAAAATAAAATAGCAGAAGAAGAGAAGTCTGGACCGGATGGACAGTCTAGATAGGCAATGTGGATGCCAGGAAATCCAAATGCAGCTAGGTACATGGGAAGGTTTCCCATCCACTTAGCTTCATGTATAATTTTTCAAGAGTAAAATCACAAGAATGGCAAACCAAGAAAGTACATGGAGCAGAAATCTCTGGGCCTTAAAAAAAAAGCACCAGCCTCACCATGTAATCCAGCGCCTCCATCAGCATGGAATTGTAAACTTTCATCTTCATTGTCTTTGTGGTACCACCACATTCTACCACTGACATGGATGCCGCAAACATTGTTGCATCTGTAATACTCCAATTGTTTTCTTTGCTTCAACAAATTGAAGATGGCAATTTCAGGGCGACCAAGTGAGAAACTAAGTAATTAAACCTCATTTCAGATTTGAATTAAGATTCTTCTTCTAATATCTTCAGAAATCGAGGCTTTAGAGGACTAGTCTCATGAAACATCTCTGGCCTGTTTGGTTGCCACTTAAAAATGATTTAATCTCATTATAGTTAACAGTAAACAATGTATTAGAGATCATAGTTTATATAAATTATGGGTTATCAAGTATTTTTAATCTTTACCAAAAATCTATAATTAATAATTATTGTTAACTAAAATGAGATAAACTTATTTTGAGTGGCAACCAAACAGGCCATGCCATAGTAATAATGCTAGATTTTAACCTTTGCCCAATCATGATTAAGATAGCACATTTCTCTTATATTTGATAAACACCAACTAATGTATTTTTAATTAATCCTTAGCTTTGTTAGTTGTGGTTTGAGTTACTGTTGTCGGTTGGTCTTTAGTCCACTTGCAGTTTTCTTACATTCATTCTAGCTGCTGCTTCTTCTTTTCTCTTTTCTTTCTTTATTTTTTTTTTCCCGAACATCTAGCATCACTAATTGGAAAAACACACAGTCTTATGTTTGAGGAGCATGCGTTTTCATGATACAAAGGAACTACAAAAAGGATTGGATAGAACTACAATGGATAAAAGCCGTCTCACATCAAGGCCTCATCTGAGGTTCCTTCAGAGGGCCAGGACAAAGTGTTCTGCGGGAAGGAAGGAGCACAAAAATTACTCATATGTCAGAATCGTGAAGAAGAAAGTTAACTTGAATTCACTAATTAATCACACATTGATGTGCATCTATATGTAAATATACATAAATTACAAGTACCCCACCAACAAATTCAGGAGACAACCACAAGGCTGATTTCCTTGAATTTATGGATGAGAACACTCCATTCATCATTAAATCAGTTATCTCGTGAAATATGTGGAATTGTTTTAAATTCAAGATCAAGAAACTATATACAGCAGAAATGCCAGCAGGGAAAAAAGAAAACAAACAATGAAAGGAAAAAAGCAATAAACTGAAATAGAACTGCACTCTGACACTTGATAACTTGAATTGGTAAATACTGGATGGTTCTCAACTGTATATATATATATATATATATATATATTATATTATATATATATATATATTATATATATATATATATATATATATATATATATAAAGACGTTTGAAACCTTGGAATGTTGATTTTATTTTCTTCTTGGTTGACCTTGAAAATCTAGTGTTTGATGACAAGAAAGATCACAATTCACTAACTGCAGCTAATGACGTGAAACGAGGTTATCTTCATCATTTTAAAATGATATGGACATGAAGATACCACAAAGCAATATTTGTTATTACAATGTTAAACATGGCTGTCCACATTTTTAGAATGCTAGAGTAACTTTTCACACTACAAAAGTTTCTAATGCTAGAATAACTTTTCAACACAAAAGATTTTATGTTATTTTTCTTCCAAATTAACCACTGGAATGCATATAAAAGTTAAGATTGCCATACCAAAAGAAATCAACTTAGACAGCAGTTAGTGCAACTTAAAATCACATCTATGGTATCAAAGAGTGCTGCTTACTTCTTTATCAGTAACCAACATTTTATTGAAGAGAAAGGGGGCACATAAATACAATAAGGCAATGCCTATGCCCTGGGACACAACAGTCAGTCTTGAGACACCTTCCTTGGCAAAGATCCCGCTAAGGGATTGGCCTCATGCAACACCAAGCTGAAAAGAATCTGCCAACTCACAACTTCGGCTGTATTTTCATTTTCAAGGGAGTGAATACTTCTACAGCACACAACCCTGCCGGTACTCAAGTAATAGCCTTCTCCAACTCGCCTTTATCAATTCACAGATCACCAAGAGTCGAGAAATAAAATCAAGTGAAACCTTGACCACCATCAATTCCACATAATTACATTCCACTGTTCCCCACCGGGCTCGGAGAGAGCAAAGCAAGCATGCCTCCTCGTCCCTAATCAGTAATCACCCCAGCCAGTTCCAGCACCACCTGCGATTACCCATGGAGCTACTGTCAATGTTCGATTTCTCTAACCATGAGGCAGTTCCCATAGGGCGGACTTCTTCAGGGCATACTTTTCTCTTGGATGACCAAACGCCAGTTTCAGGTTACAATAAATGCATGCAACCCAAAACTACTTGCCTCCTTGGAGGAGTGCCCACAGCTCAAATTACAGAACTTGGTCTCCTCTTCCACAAAACAAACATGCAAGGAAGCGTTATGAAAAGTTCTCCGGTTATGACCTCCATATACCCCATATGATAGTGCATGGGAGCATGCTTGAGACAACAGTGCCTCTTTCTTCTGAATTCAGGAGGAATTAAAGTATCTAAAACAACTGAAAGAAAAACTGCCAAATGTTCCACCACCCACTTTTTCATGTATCACAATAGTTCTGTCCTACCCAAATTGGGGTTTCCTGTTCAAACTTCAGATACTATGTTCTGTTAGCAGAACCTTCCCTTAGCCTTGGCCTGGATTCGCCCTCGCCCTCGCCCTGCCTTAGGAATAATACCGGTCTACAACAGATGAGAATAAAAAATAGTTCCATCGCGTGAAAAACCCCAAACTGATCCAGATAAAGATTGTCTTCTTCCAGTTCCAAATGATCCTTTTAACAGAGGAAGCTCAGATTCGAGGACCAAACTTGAAGCATAAATTTCAGGTATACCAGCACCGGTCCTGAATTCTGCTCGTTGTTCGAGACGACCTTCAACATGAAGTTGGCTCAGTTCCTTCATAAAGCCTGTCATTCTTAGTTTAGTAGTTGGGACTCTGATGAATAGCCAGCAAGGAGAGGACCGCTTTTAATGAAGGTCTCCAAGAGCGGATAGCCAAGCTTTTGAACCGTAGCATGCATGGATGCCTTGAAGTGGCAGTGACTTTGCATTCACAGACAGGAAATCCACCCTGACCTTAAGGCAGAAAAACCATTGCAGTTACAAGTCAGAAACCATTTCAATGTTTTATTAGACGCTGAAATGGGAATTTATCAACAGAGAAGATCAAATGATAAAAAAAAATGCACGATGAGTTTGACACTTGCAGACGGCACATGTTACCCTGACTTGGGCAACAAAACCATTGCAGTAACAAACCACACCCATTTCATTTGAAGCAGACATGGAAAAATAATCAGCGAATAAGAGAAGATGATAAGAAAAAGAGAAAATTCTAGATTATTGTCACTTACTTCTTTTGCGTTAATTACCTCTGAATGTACAAGGGTTTGAAGCCAATGTTCAAATTTAAGTGTATCATATATATCATATTGCCACATAAAATTCCCACATACATTCATGATATAATACATACACTGTTACTAAAAAAGATATAAACATACACCCACACTATCAATCATGGCGTAATACTGACTTTCACAAGAATAAGTTGGAGAGATGTATCCACTATACGTTCCAAGTTGTAAACTCAGTACAAACAATAATTTCCACTACATTGCCATATGGTGATACAAATGGTTTTTTGATGCATTCCTGATACATACTGATTCAGCAACACACCCCTAATTTCATCGCAACATGTAAATCAAAGAGTTGCCCTCTTGAGTACTCACAAGAATTCTCTTATACCCTCTCACAACAAGGTCATAAAGCCGCAACCAATGACAACCTGTGTTCAAAAATCACCTTCGGATAGAAAGACACTTCAACACATTCGACACTTTGCTATTTTTAGTTCTTTTCCGTTCATTAAAAAATAAATCCAGAAGAATATGAAATAGCACTGAACATTAAAGCTTAATTCTTAATTTAATGTCTATGAAAGTTGTTTCCTTAGGGCCTGTTTAGATTTGTAAAAAGCATGGGAAGGAAATAGTGTTTCTCAGGAAACTATAGAAAGGGAATATGGAATTCCTTGTTTGTTTTCACCCAATTTTCCAAGAAAATTTGTACTATTTTCAAAGTTTTTGTTTGGCAAGAAATTTCTTGAAAAAAATAAATCCTAATAGTTATTGCAATATGTAGACTAGCACATTTAGCACGTATGGGAATGAACATATGCACATGTAGCATACACAACATATGTGGGGTACTTGAAGTTGAATTGGGCACATGCGACACATGTGAGGTGCTTGGACCTGTATGGTGTCGCGTGCCATGAGAGACACATTGGCACATTCGACATGTGGGCACTTAAAGCTACAGAGTAGCACTTGTGGACATTGGCACATTGGTACATATCACATATATGGAGCAATTGAAGATGGATAAAGGCACATGTGTCACATAAGCATGTGGGGTGCAAGGGATGTGAATTGCCTAAAACCCTCGGTTAAAGGGCCTCCCATAACCCTTGACTTGAAAAGGCACCATGCATGTGCTATCAATGTGGGGCCTATGGTGAAAAGCAAATATTCCCCTATGTAAAATGACGATGTTGTCTTTTTGCATTGTGAGGCTCGCATTTGACACATGCACATGACGTTGTAATGGCATTGTCCAATCATGTAGCTTGTAATGGCAATGTCCATCTTCGTGCCATTACAAGGACTACGAATGCGGGGATTAGAGGGACCAAATGGCACGTTGGTCATGTGATGTTGTAATGGCATTGTCCAAATCGAGTAACTTGTAATGGCAATGTCCATCTTCATGTCATTACAAGGATTGTCAAATGCAAGGTTACAAGGGCCAAATGGCACATTGGCGCATGTGACGCTGCAACAGCATTGCCCAAATCACAAAACTTGTAATGGCAATGTCCATCTTCGTGCCATTATAAGGGCAGCCAAATGCGGGGGTTGACATTGTCCAAATCACTAACTTGTAATGGCAATGTCCATCTTCATGCCATTACAAGGACTGCCAAATACAAGTATAGGGACCTAATTGCATGTTGGCGCATGTGATGTTGTAAACTTGTAATAGCATTGTCCAAATCACATGAACCATATCAAGTTGGGGGTTACATTGGCAAATGTGGCACGTGTGAGACTATTGAAGGTGGATGGTGGCACATGTGGGTTTAACTATTGAAAACTCATTTTCCATCCATCGCAGGAAAACGCCTTTCTTAGGAGTCGTTTGGATTCCTGTAAAGTTTCAAGTTGTAAACACTTATAAGTAGTAATCTGTTTAAGAGTAAACAAATTGTGTGTTTGGCTAACTAGTAAATTTGTTTACAATGTATAAAATAGTCATTCACACCATATAGAGCTTGAGGAAGTAAATCTCACCAAAATTAGCAGATCATGTAAAAAGGACTTGAATTTATTTTTTTTTTTCGGGGGGGGTGGGGGGGGGGGGGGGCTTGGAGAGCATCAAAGCATGCACGCACTAGATAAATTGGATTTCATCCACCCATCACAGTGGGCCCCAAATGCAATCTGGAAGTTTTTAATGGCGACATCCCATCCTTCTCTCGTGTGGTCCATTTGATGACTTATCAAGCTGTTTTTTTAGCCATATGAGAGTATCAAGGGAAGCACATGGTGGATAGATTGGATGTACCACACGCATTACGGTAGGCCCCACACATCACGAGTGTGTATCAACCATTGTGTTTGATTATGTAGAATACCTTTTTAGCTGTAACGACTTGTAATATGAAACATAGCTTTTCACCAGGTTTCATATTACAACTAAAAGCTATAATGTGTTGATAGCCTGTAAAGCCTTTGCTTGCAGCAAATGCAGGTGTCCAAACAGCCCCTGCATTCTGATTACCTGTAATTAGTGTTTTAAATAATGGTAGCATGTTGTGTAGCATTCAACCCTCTATAGCGTGTAGCGTCAGTAGAGTAGTGTGTATTGTAAACTATACGATACTCTTATTTTTTAATTTAAAAATACGAAAAATCTGATAAATAGTAAGAAAAAAAATTTGCCTTAAAGATGATTCATTTTTTCAAGTATAAGCATGTTCAAACAAGTTATTAATTATCATTTATCAAAAGCTAATCCACATATATAAACCAAACCAAATCATTATCGCATCAACAACTATCTAACCAAACCACATTAATTAATAATGTCTAATTGAAACCACAAGTCACAAGTATGAAACGAAATTAAAATCCAACAGGCTGAGAGTATTAAGTAGAAAATACAAAATACAATTATCATTTATTTTAAAAAAAAGTAGCGTACGCTACGTACACTACAACACTACATGCGCTACATTTATGCTACATACGCTATGACCCCTGTAGCTACAGGGGATTTACGCTATTTGCTAACGCTACGTAGCGTCGTAGCTACAAACGCTATTCAAAACACTGCCTATAAATCCCTTAACAACTTAAGGATTTTACAAGCATCCAAACGACCCCTTCGTGGAGCCACCCCCCCCCAAAAAAAAAGGTAACTAGGAAATTGTGTTTTCTCATATATTCCCACAAAAAAGGACTTCAGAAATAAAGGAGAGTTAGTTTCTTGGGAAACGGTGTTTCTTTTCCTTTCATTTCTATGAATCCAAAAAGGCCTTTAATAGACAAGGAACTTTAGGGCCTATTTGGGTGCCACTTAAAAATGAGTTCATCTCATTTTAGTCAATACTAATTACGTAATAGAGATCATATTAGTTTACGGATTAAAAAACCTTGATAACCAACAATTGTGATCTCTAGTGCATAATTATGATTAATGATAAAACATTTTAGTCAATAGTAATTATGTAATTGAGATCATATTTGTTTCGGGATTAAAAATAATCCTTATTAACAAACAATCATGATCTCTAGTGCATAATTATGATTAAGAATAAAATAAACTAAGATGAACTCATTTTTAAGTGGGCACCCAAACAGGCCCTTAGTGGAGGCATTATTCTTAAGGTTATAGAATGAGAAGAAATGGATATCCAGATCCTTAGGATACTGTTCAATACTTTGTTCACATAAGCAGAGAAATCCATCTTGGCACATTTACAATATCATAGCAAAATTTTAATCATTTTAGCAATGCTAGTGCAAGGAAATGGAATTGGCACAAACTGATAAAAAAAAATTGATATGAAAACATACCTGGAAAACGCCAAGCTTCCTGTTATAGTCAGACTCAGGTAACATCAAGGAGACAGTAACCTGCAGCTTATGATTAATAGGAACAACACGCCCTCCTACATGCTTCCCAACTTCGACCATCTCTTTACCCCCAAAACCACAACAAACACCATCACAGGGCATTACTGGCACGTAAGCAACAGGATTAGGCTTTGTGTAGTCGAAATTCAAATTCTCCTCCATGTGAATTGGCTCCTCAACAAAGTACCGCACAGCAATACCACCAACAACAAATGAAGTCACCAGAAAACCAAACAACACGAAAAAGACATAGAATGACCAGAAGAATCCCCAGCTGAATCTCACCACATATCTTCCAACCGAGTGTGGGCCCGTCAACTGTTTATATATCAAAGGACTCACCCTCGAAAAGAAAGAACCAGAAATTCTAGACAGTTTCTCATACGAAAAGTTTTTAGCTCTTTTTACAAGTTGAAATGGATCAGTCACAAGCATGAAACACCAATGCAATAACGAGAAAGGAAGGTAAAGAAGCTGATCAATAAGCTGATTTGAAACCCTATCGCTTTTATTATGAATCCTGCCAAAGCAATCAGGAAATCGATGAAGATCCATCAAGGTCTTCGGTGGGACGATTGAAAGATGCCGATTTCTCATTTCGCACATGATTCTGATCGTATTTTGAGCTTATCTGATCCGAACCTGATTTGAGACGCGGAGAATCAGACTGCACCTTGTCGTGGTCTTTTAGCGATGATAGGATTTTATTACGCCGCTCCCGAGGAGTGATTGCTTCCGATACTTGAATGACCTCAGAAATTGCGGACGAATCATCGAGGATTGAATCGTTTGCATCAACATTGAGATTTTCCTGTGGCCGATCCTGATAGATGATCTGCGGCGGAGGGTGCTTGAAAGCGATGAGTCTGACGCGAGCGGGGACTTGATTGCATCGGCTTCACCGTTCTCGACGGAATTGAGTCGAACGATCTGAGGAAGATCAACAGACTCTTCGGATTCGGGAACGGCAATCAGCTCGGATGGCGGGAAGTCGTCGACAGCATCAAAGAAATCATCGAAGCTAGACTCGTCTGGGATTTTCGTTTCTGCCATTGCAGGAGGTGTAGAGATATGGATTAGGGCTAGGGTTTTCATTTGCGAGAAAGAGAAAAGAGGGTTTTATTTTTTATTTTTTATTTTTTCCGTGTAGAGAGAGAGAGAGAGAGAGAGAGAGAGAGATATGCGTGAAGGAGAAATGGATGGGATTCGATAGAGATTGACGGGCTTGGGCTTTTATAAGGAGGCGATGACATGGCACGTCGGTCCCAACGCATTTGGGGCATGCTTCGGTTCTCGCATTGAAGCGCGGGAACCGTATCATTTTAGGCAGTATGGGTACTTGAATGTGCGTTTTGGCACGCAACGAAATGTGGATTGGCAAGTTATCGACCGTACACGTGGCATCATCCGTGACAATCCAGACATCCATCAGGAGCGAACGATCGGACGGTTTTAATCGTGATTTCTCATGTAGAACTTGGTCTGTGTACCATTTCCGTTTTAACAATCAGTTTTGGGGCCGCAACTTATGATGGTAAGAATCTTCAAGTAACTGCCCTTCTCCCTATGCAATCTATCGATTGTGGGGTCCACAATTCTGAGTGTATGGACCCGTGTTGGTGTATGCCACGTGTACGGTAGATGAGATGCCAAGGTGAGTGAACTGCGGCAGACGCACCTCGTAGTCGGGTCCTTTCCAGAATATGCGGGTCCCATGATCGGGTAACTGTTGGCGCGTTCTTTAACGATATCTGGATTTTAGCGCCCCGAGGGGAATACCTTGGATGGCTCAAGGTAGCTCCATTGCCCTCGTCAGGCGATCCTGATTATCCGTTTGGTGTCTTGCAAACGGACGGCTCCATTTCTCTTTCCGTTCGTAGGATACAGATCGAACGGTTAGGATTGTGAAGCACTTGAACCTTGCCTCGTACATTGGGCCAATAGGAAGGTCTCACGTGGAGGAAATTTTGAAGAGCTGAATGGCATCCGACGTGGCATGTATGAAGATCCAGGCCATTCATCAGGTGGGACCCATCACGGACACACACTGCCTTGGTAATCAGGATGGTCCAAGAATCAAGTACACGGCAGACGTGTACCAGAAAAATGGACGATCCGGAAATGAACTGTGTTCCCACATATGGAGTCGAACAGCCTGAATCCTGGGCCAGGCCATGTACAACGACAGCTTACCTAATGAATGGTCAGGATCGCTTACACGTATGCCACGTTGGCAAGTGCTGAAAGTTGCCAATTCACTCTTGCAAACCATAAGAATAGTTGGCGTGTGTCTTTGCACCAAGGGCCTGTTTGGATCCGTAAAAAAAAAATGAGAGGAAACACTTTCGAGTAACTAAATTTTGCATTGTTTCTTAAAATGTCTTTTTTCAATTTCTGGAATTCTCATTTCCTTTTATTAGACTATTAACAAATTTATTTTCTCAACTCTCCTTTAAAAAGGACATTTTCCTGCAATTGTGAAAATGACATTGCTCATGAGCTAAAGACGTATCTACCACCACCCATCTTTACTCACCTCACATGTGTCACATGTAAGAATATTCCACCATCTATCTTCTAAGATGTCACACACTTGCCATGATGCTGCATATGCCGCCATTTATTTTCACTTGGGCCCTATACTTACAAAGTGCCTCAAATGTCTCACATGTGTCAACTTTCCAATGTCCATGTTGTAGCACGTTTGCCACCACCATTTACACTTAAGCCTCACATGTATAAAGTGCCTTGCATGTACCACATGTGTCAACTTTTCATTGTTCATCCTTTGTAGAAATAAGGTTTCTTGAGAGATGATGCTTCCTTTCTGTGCTTTTCACAAACCCTAATTAATCCAGGAGGACTTTCATTGGCTTTGTATATATTTCTTCATTTCCATTTTTAGCTCCGCAGAGGGGAATGACCCGTAAATGCTTTGACCGAGGACATGAGGTGTCCTTGTAAGTGGGTCTACAGTTCCAATGATCTAGACCATTGTTCCCACGGCCTCACCATCCATGAACTCAGCGCCCAAGAACACCATACATTTCCTCAGAAGGACAATAAGATTGCACTTTCAAATACTCTTTTTCATCTCAACATCCATTTTCAAATTCTTTTACATTAGGATCTACACACCATACATAATTTCAATATTTTCCGCATTCCAAGAACTTTCAAACCCTAAAACTGAATGTAGTCACTCATCTTTGGAAGTTTGATTTAGAATCAGAATTGTTACTGCTGCTCAGGTTCATAACTCAAGCAAACAGGAATTTTGGACCGTTTGTTTGTGCCGCATTCATGCAAAAGTTCACATTGTATTTATCAGCCCTTAAGGCACCTTCAGATAAACTACTGAATTGAATTGCAAAATTTTTATTTAACTAAAGAAGAAATATCCACATTGCAGTTTCCATCCAAACCTCGTATTGAGCGGCTCTAAACTGCA
>JAJHSJ010001647.1:0-47048 GCA_021015155.1 Magnolia officinalis
CATATGATTTCGATCTTCAAGTGGCCCTTTGGGGCCCATTTCGGTGATTGGGGGTGGCTCTGTGTGCTCCCCAGCCATGAAACTTATGGGATAGGTTGATCCATGGCCCATGAAGGACCATGCAAAATTTGGAAGCAATCGAATATGGGGTTTGATCGTATGAGTCTGATTTGCGATCAACGTCACCGTACAATGATCGGGTCCCAGAATTCGTGGACGGCGCGTAGAAAAATACATAAACCTTTACCGTAACTTTGGAAGAAATCCGACGGCTAGAAAGCCCAGAATCTCGGTTTTCATTTGCAAGTACCAGATTCCAATTCTGGCATTGGTGGGGTTGCATTTGGCAAGTGGCAGATCCCAACTCTGGGTGTCCACGGCGTCCGCAGTCCGCGATAAACACAGCCCAATGAGATCTATGATTTTTTAAAATTTTAGATTTTTCTGACCCTCCTGGTCGCTGGGTGGCCCACACGGGCTGTTGTTAAGTGTAAACGGGCCATCTGGCTCGGCGAGCCGCACTTGGTCCGGTCATGACCAAACTGGTCTACTCAGTTGGGTTAATCATAGATTAATTTTACTTGCGGTACCTCACCACGCGTAGTTTAAATGAATGGTCCTGCGGCAAATTGTACGTGGACGCCAGAGGACACTGTGCTGGTTGGACGGGACATTACAATCACCCATGTATAAACTAGCATTGAGTGCCAATGGTCAGTAAGTGATAATATAAGTTAATTACATTTTTAAAAAAAAAATTTAAGGATTTTTGGAAATCCAAAACAGTGAAAATCCAGGATGTTACAATATATCTAATGGTTAGAGTGGATCTCACGGAAACATCACAGTTGGCCGTTTATAAAATAAGGCAGCATTCGTCTCGAACTTGGTCACTCCCACCAAAAGTGATACCTTCCTGAGAATAACCAGCAATCATCTCACTAACAGTGCAGGACCCGCAATCTGGCCCGTCCACCTAAATGTCTTTTGATGACTCACCGAGGCAATTAATAACAGGTTTTTGCGATGTGAGTTTGAGTGAATCTCATGTTGTAAAACAGATGTCTTAAATCTTACTAGGCGCTGCTCGACCAGTCGAGGGATTAACTCGACTAGTCGAAGGTCCTTCGACTGGTCGAAGCCCGTTCGACTCGAAGTCCAGCAACGAGGTATTTAGGATTTCTGGGATGCTCGACCAGTCGAGGGACATGCTCAATCAGTCGAAGAGGTCCTTCAACCAGTTGAAGTCCTGGCTCGACTAGTCGAAGGTTATGCAGATGGTGGGTGGATTTCGTGCGAACTGCGTAAATTTGAGGCGATTTCTAGGGAGGTGCGTAAGTGGGGCTTTCCCATCTATAAATAGGAGTCCCTAGGGCTTTTCTAATGTATTCTAAGGTTTCCTAAATGCATTCCAAAGATTTCTAAAAGGGTTCTAGGGTTTTCAAAGGATGTAGCAAGGGTGAGATTCGAGGTTGTTCGAATCGGGTAAGTTCTCTCTCTTTGTAAATTCTATTTTCATAGTAAATATTTGTCACTTTATGCCGTTGTTTTTTTCCGAAAGGGTTTTCCACTTTAAGTCTTTGTGTTCTCTTCTATGTGATTCCGCAACATAAATCCCAACATCTCAACCTCTCCCTCCACCTTTAATTCTTTGGGTCAATAGTGGGTGTATCACGGGGTGTGGGCCACTTTAGTTTTGGATCCAACAATATTTACGCCAAACATCCTTACACAAATGGTGTAAAAAAAAGTAAATGACAAGTTGACATCTTGATCAGGATCGCAATTTGGACAGTACACCTAAATGTCCTTTGATGTGACTCACCGAGGCAATTAATAATAAGTTTTTCACGATTTTAGTGTGAAATAATTTGAAGGGCAATTTTCCATGTACTATGAGTCGCACCAAGGGCTGTATACAAACCGGGCTAGCGCGATTAATCTCGCTCAACTTGACCCGACCCTGAACTGAGTTCGGGTCGGGACAGGCCATTTTCTTCAATCTGAAACTGAGTTCGGGTCGAGTTCAGATAGTTCTAGTTCGGCCCGACTCGGCATATATATATATATATATATATATATATATATATATATATATATATATATATATATATATATATATATATATATATATATATATATATATATACACTTCTAAATTCTTACCCAGTTACCCTAACCATTTACAACAATCCAGGCCATCCAAATCGCGGGTCCCTTTGTAGATGGAGCAAAGTCCCAAAAATCTATGACAAAAGCTCTTTCCAAAAATCAAGGCGGTTCAAGTTACTTGCCAAAGCTCTTCTTATGGAGTAGATGGAGCAGAATAAAAAAAATCAAGGCCGTCCAAATCGTGGGTTCGAAACAGGCCCGAACTCGGCCCAAACTCGCCCAATTGCTAACCGGGTTGAGTTCGGGCTGGTTTGGCTGGTGACCGGGCCGTGCCGGGTTAAAGCCACGTCGACCCCTAGGACTCGCACCAAATGCATTAAAATGCCTGGATGTTTGCGTGCCGAGCAAGTAACCATCACGTGCATCACATGGGTGTCGGCTCAACGGCGCCAACGCTAGTGGACGCGAATCGACTACTACTGACACTGCCAGCAGCGACGTAACTACTGGACGGGTGCTCTGTGGACCCAACATGATTTGTGTGTTTTATCCGCACCGTCCATCCATTTTGGGTCATTATTTTTGGTCATTATTTTAGTATTTGAATAAAAACTGAGTCGGATAAAAGGACGCGGATTGGCTACTCCCCCCTGACACCAGCCAATGGCCCACCATGATGTATTTGTTTCATCCATGCTGTCCATCTATTTTTACGGATCATTTTACGTATGAGACCAAAAATGAGTTATATCCCAATCTTAAGTGACCACATTACATGAAACAGTATTGAATGAGCGTCGACCATTAAAAAATATTTTGTGGCCATAAAAGTTTCGGATCAAGATGATTTTTGTTTTTTCCCTTAATCTCGGCCTGTATGACCTAATAAACATATTAGATGTCAAATAAATAGTACATAGTAGTGGGCCTTAGGAGGATTTTAATGATGGATATCCAACCACTATTGTTTTCATGTGGTGTGGTCCACCTGAGATTTATATACCTCTCATTTTTGGGATCAAGATATAAAATGATATGTAAAAATGGATGAACGGAATGGATGACATATACATCATGGTGGGGCCCACAGAGCACCGACCACCAGCCCCGGGGCTGGTGTCAGGGGGAGTAGCCAATCCGTTTCCCGGATAAAAATCTCAGGTGGACCACACCACAGGAAAACAGTGGTGATTGAACACACGCCATTTAAAACTCCCTAGGGCCACTGTAATGTTTATTTGTCATCCAACCTGTTGATTAGGTCACGCACCGGATGAAGGGAAAACAACAAAACACTCACGCAAAACTTTTGTGGCCCCAATAGTTATTATTTTTATTTTTATTGTAGGCATTCAATCATGACTATTTCTTATGGTGTGGTCTACCTATCATTTTGATGTACCTCATTTTTGGGCTCATATCCTGAAATGAGCTTTCAAAATTGATAGACGGCGTGTGGATAAAACATATACATAATGGTGGGGCCAAGAGCACGCTACCGGCAGTGTCAGTAGGCAATCCGAGTCCAAGGAAATGGGGCCCACGTGGGACCATTTCCTTATTGGCCAAACGAATGCACGTGGGAAGTTCACGTGTGGAGCAAGTGACCATCACATGTATCACATGGTGGTAACTCAGCAATAGGATGTGTGGCCCACGTGCGACCTTTTGAGATAATTTTATTAATCGAAAACAAGTCCAATCCAAGACTTAGGTGGGTCACGCCATAAGGAACGGTGGATAAAATAATGCTTCAAACCTCTAAATTCACGTGGTGTGGCCCACGTGAGTGTTTGAATTTCCTGATTTCTGAGGCGTCCCTTCATCCGGGTGGGCGCGTCAGATGAATAAATTGGATTGCATAAATACACCACAGTGGGCCCCACAGACAATTCGGATGATTTTAATGGCGGGTGTCCCCATTTCTACTCTTCCATGTGTAGCGCACGAAAGTTTGAAACGGTCCGGGCCCCAGCCCAAACACGGGGTGGCGCACCTGATGGACGGTTCGGATCTTATCCACATAAGGTCCTTCCACCCAGGGCACATGGGCATGAGATCCAAGCCGTCTATTACATGGTCATCGCGTATAATAGGAAGAGGCATCCGCTCCAGGGGTACCGATACCACCGCAGGCTTAAGGCAGTGCCGTGCGGTAGTGGGCCCCACATCATGTGTGTGTATCATGAACCCCGTACATCGGATGCGTCACCTCAGAAAGCCCCCAGAAACAAAAAAAAATCATCTGGATCGTAAACTCAGATGGGTCATAGTAATGGGAGCAAATACCCACCTTTGATTTTCTTAAGGGTTCAACGAAGATGAGAAACCTCCTGATTTTTGGCCTAACCCTTCATCACAACCATATGAGGGATCTTAGTGGTCTGGATTCCATATAAACGACACGGTGGGCACTCATGTAAATCAACCATAGGCATCACCTCTCATATTGTTCCTTGTTCTGTGGCCCACCTGAGTTTTGCATCGAGCTGTTTTTGGGCATGTACGATTTTTGACGTGACGCATCTGATGGACGGGTTGGATTGTGTTCAAACATAAAGTGAGCTCCACATATGATCGTTACCACCATAGTTCTGGAGCGAGTCCCTGGTGGGACTTGAGCCGTTGGATCAGTGCCCTTTTCAACGATCCAAAAACCATCCATATGATGGGCCTCATCATTAACATTGGAATGATTGAACTATCCTAAACTCTGATTTGAAGATACTTATTTGTTGAAATAGGAACCGTTGGATATTTTTCATTGCTAACCGTCCAATGAATATTCACCAATTCTATATTCACATAATCTAAATCATGTAATTTTTGGCCCACGATGCATCTAAACTGGAACACATATTTTAGACGGTTTAAGTTGAATTACTTTTATGCCACGTACATCATTTTTTAAGTTGCTGCGTATCATCCATCACACTCTGCCAGAGTATCAAAGTTTTTCTCTCTACACTTTCACGGTGCTAATGTTGGGGCTCACCATTTGTACAAGTGAGGCCCACTGAGAAATGATCAAAACCATTGATGTCATGGGCCCCATTATGAGTTATCTATACACCAAAAACCTCATCCTTTCAGTTGGTAGCCAACAAAGAAACAATTGAGAAGGAAGATACAACACCCGGTCCCACTCAACCTACAAAACATCCAAATTTCGATGGCTGGGATCATCTCATCTGGGTTTTTGGCTCATGGGTCCCCTCATATCCACGTATCACCACATGTTTGATGCATCACCAAACCATATGGGGTACTATGAATAATTAAACAAACCGATTTAATGTACAACTTACATAGAAGCAATACATTTCATTTTTGAAGTAGTTTTCTCTAAAATGTTCAAATAGTAGTGGTGGGCCATAACCAATTTTCATTTCTGATTTCAGGTCACGGATCATGCAAATACGAGTATCTTCCCTGATTGGACGGTCAGGATACCACAGGGTCGAATGAGCTTCGGAATTTATTTTTTTTTCCTCCAGATTAGATTTTGATTGGCAAATACGAACTCTTCAAATTACAATCCAAAGTGTGATTCCTCAAATTCATTATAATTAGTGAGTTTTGCTAAGTCCAGACGCGTGTGCAAAAAAAAGAGCTCATGTACACGACACACGTGCCGTGATGGCACAATAGGTCCGAGATCCAATCCATCCATCAGAACTCACCCACTACACAGATGCTCCATCCCAAGAATCACGTTGATCCACTGGTCAGGTAGGCTAAAGTTTGAAAAACAAATGTACGGCTCTGTAAAACTCGGCTGAGGTTTTCTAACCATCCGCCCGTTTGCAATATTGGGGCCCACTTGTTGATTGGACCAGATTTTACATTTGTGGAAAACATGTAGAAGTTGGGACCAACAGGATGGATGGATAAGATTTCGCACCAATAGGCCATGCTGGCGCATGTGTGGTGTGTACAGCAGCTCTATTGCACACGCGTGTGCGCTTAGAAAAGTAAAGGAAGATAAATGATCCAGTGCACCTAGCTGCATTAAGACACTTGAAGCCGCTACTATGTTCATCGTAAATTTCATGGCCCACAACATGAATATAACAGTGATTGCATGATCTGATTTATTCACAGATGGACTGTTTTTTTTTATAGCCATCCGTATTCCTGGACATGTATGGAATGGTTAAGATTTTTTGATGGAAGTGATTCTTTTGAAGGAAAAACAATCCATGATGGATACCAACATGTAGATGGCTCAAAATGTTGATGATTTGGACCCAATGCATATCAACATGGGGTTTCAAATCCCTCAAATAGGGTGTTTGAAATCCAAGGTAAAATCTTGGATTACATCTAAAATCCTTCCAAGAGTTGCATGTGTAACATGTGTCACTAGACTATTGATCTATTAGGCTGCACATGGCCCACTGATGATATCCCAAAACAATTAGATTATCAATTACATCACTATAATTACTTTAATAGGATGATCTGTACTGTCCACACATCGTCCATTGATTTGTAAATCAACGGTTAAAAATCATTGGTTAGTCACTCGAATGTGATCCTGTGCTTGTGTTCCATCCGAGACTTGAAATTCATCATTTTCGGGCGAAGTATATATTTCAACTGGCTTATTATAACCATTATGTCAAACATTACATATGTCCACTAATTAGAGATATTAAAGTTAATCTAGTAATTAAATTCAAACCTGTGTAAATATACCATGCATAACTACTTTTGCATTATGGAATTCTGAATTCAGGGTGCCAAACACAACAAAAAGATTTCAAATCGAGGGGTTCCAAATCCACACTCTCAAAACAAGCCCATTTTCTTGCATGACTCGGTACCTATCAGTACTCAAGACAACATCCTATAACAAAGCAAATACCATCCAAAATCATCTTTTGCAACAAAATCTCACTCAAAAACAAAATCATTTTATTTCGGCCCACTTGAAATCCCCGCCAAAAACAAATAGCAACATAAGTCCACACCCCACCCTATACACAGATCTTACTTACAAGTAACCATCTATAAGGGTCCTTACTCATGCCTCAGTGGTAGACATACAAGAGTTTCAACTTAAGGTCATGAACTTGAGTACCCATTATGGTATAAAAAAAGCCGCTGTGGTGTGAGTGCATGTGTAAAAAACAGAAAGAAAAGAAAGAAGAAGTAACCATCTATAGAGTACGGCCCACTTTAGATGTCTATAAAAGAATAATGATGATAAAGTGGTAGCTTAAATGGTCGATTATTGATATCTAATGGACACTAATCAAGTTTCTAGAAACATAAGCTCACACATTAGAAGCTACAGTCTTCAAGATAGGCCAAATCAAACTTTTCATCTTCAAGGTAGGTCTCATGGTAAGATTTTGGTAGAGATTGGGTAACAAGTTTGTGAGTGAGGCATGGACTATGTGGGGCCCACATTGATGCATGTGTTTTATCCAAATCATCCGTTCATCTGGAAAGGGAACCTAAAAATGAGGCGGCTCCAGACCACACAGTAGGAATTGAATGCCGGCCATTAAAAGCTTCTTTAGAGCTGCAGTTTTGCTCAAGCAGATATTTGGACAAAAATAAGCACCACGGTAGGCTTTAATAAATTTTCAACGGTGGGCTGGGCGTACAATGACCGCTGCATGGTTTACTTGGGCCTTGGATCTGTGTCATTTTTGGGCTCATATCCTAAAATGATCTGAACAAATAGATGGACGGCGTGGATAAAAACCCATAGATTATGGTGGGCTCAAAGAAGGTTTCAACAATGGTTGTTGAATCGCCACTGTATGGTCCACTTGAGCTTTGGATCTGCCTCATTTTTAGGCTTATATCCTAATGAGATGCGGAAAAATGGATGGACGGCGTGGATAAAACTTATACATCATGATGGGCCCACAGATAAGGATGCAATGGACGCGGATTAGCTACAGCTGACAGGTTGAGTAGGGACTCTGAAGTGACGTCACTAAGTTATGTGGGCCTCACACTATAATGCATGTGTTGTATACACAACGTCCATCCATTTTGAGATATTATTTTAAGGCATGATTGAAAGAATGAGGCAGATCAAAAGCTTTAGTGGACCCCACCACAGAAGACAGCGGGAAGATCGATGCCCACCGTTGAAACCTTCCTAAGGCCCACCGTGATGTTTTTTTTTTTTTTTTTTGAAATCCAATCTGTTCAAAAGTTAGTTAGCAAAGACATGAAGGAAGGGAAAACACAAATATCAGCTTGATCGAAAACTTTTGTGGACATTAGAAGTTTTTAACGGTGGCGTCACTCTCCCCACTGTTTTCTGTGGTGGGGTCCACTGGAGCTTTGGATGTGACGCATTCTTTGGCTCTTACCCAAAAATGATCTCTCCAGATGGATGGACGGAGTTGATACAAAAAATACATCATAGTGGGACCCAGAGAACTTGGTGACGTCACTTCAGTAGCTAATCAGCTTCCAAAGTTTTCACTCGTGTCTGAGTTGAACGCTAATCTCGGTCAACTTCACACTCTGCAACACTAAATACATGGAAGTTTATATATAATAGAAGGATAAAAATTCCATCAAAATACGTCACAAATACGGATGCGTGCAGATACAATACACGATAATTTGAAACTAACGTAGACACAGACGATCGCAACAATAGAAGGAAAGATAATAAAAATACAGTGGTGAGGACAGGGAAAGAGCATCTCTTCTTTCACAGAGTCTTGGAAATCCTAACTAGATAATTAGTAGAATATCCAGAAATGGTCACAGGCAAAACGCATCCTTAACCTCGAAGGAAGGCGGCCGAGTACGTCTGAATGGCTGTGAGGACGAGAAAGAGACCTGCAACCATCAAAGAGATGGCAGTCCATGGGCTCCCGAAATATTTGTCCACCGTTGTGGCTATGGATATCTTCACTCTACGATCACTGTGCCCGCGGATTTGGTTAATGATATCGATGTACAGTTTGAGATTGTTCGTCACATTGGCTGGCCACCCGTTGAATAGACGCGCCACCTCGTCGTCACTGCGGAGGGAATGGAGTATGTCCATGGACCGGAGCATCTTCACGTCGGCACCATCGTTGATGAGAGAATCCATAAAGTGAATGTAGGAGGTAACCCCACATCCTAAATATGTGTCGGAGCACGCCTCCAAGGCTGTCAAGTTCAGCAGCTGAGATATGGTTGTATCGTTGATGATCAATTTCGGAAGCAACAGCTGTGGGAACAATAAGCGTTCCTTGAAACTGATGCCCATCAAAGATTTCATGTTTCTCCTCCGGAACCTGATCCCAGACTCCTTGAGTTCCATAACGGAGCCGAAGTTGTGCAGTCTGTACCTTTGCATATCCTCCCATTGGAGGAAGGGGAGTCCAGCAAAATGGTCCGGAGAATGTCGAGGAGGTGAAGCGGGCTATCATGTTCTCTGCCATCAACTACTCTGCGCCACTTCAACGGCCGAGAAGAAGGATAAAACACCCCCATGGGCATGAGGACTTCCCATTCGATGAATTCCATGATCTTTTCTTTTCCTTTACTGCTAGAGCTCCATCGCAAGTTCATCAATGCATCAAGGACTTCGAATGGGAGCTGGTTTTCGATCAAGAACATGTCCCGAATAATGAGAAGAATCTTGTCATTGCTTATCTCTAATGTGGTTTCTGCTTCTTCGCCATTATACTTTTCGATTAAACGTAAAACGAAGCAACCATCCAAGAACATCATGCGTGCAAAAACATCGTCGCTCATATCGGCCACCACCTTGGCATCGTAGTACTCTTTCCACTCTTTCAACTTCGTCCCTGTCGATTCCTTGAACTTTTTGTAGATCCCTCCCCTCTCCATCGTAGTTACGTTTTTGAATCCGTCGATGAATTGTTTAGCTGCCGTGATCTTGTGCGTGTCCATTGAATTGAGTTTATCACGGTGGTAAGGTCCCAAGGACACCACCTGAGGATCGAAGTACTTCTTGTCCTCTTCATACTTGAGAAATTTGGTCGGCGCCTTCTGTATCCGATGTTTGGACCTGCCTTCCCGATCGGGTTGCTGGCCATCTAATATGGAAATAAACCACTCGTCACTTGGATTTATTAAGGCTTCTTGTACGAACTCCTCATGTTCGTCGGCCATCCCGGTGGCAGGGGACGATGCAATTCCTCTACTTTCCTCCATTTGAGAGAGTGTCACATGATCCTCGCCGTGGTGGTCAGGTCCCAAAGACACCACCCGAGGATCGAAATACTTTTTGTCCTTTTCATACTCGCGAAATTTGGCCGGCGCCTTCGGTATCCAATGTTCGGACCCGGCTTCCGAATCGTGTCGCGGGCCATCTACGCCAAATATGGAAATATACAACCCCTCAATTGTATTTCCTACGGCCATCCCAGTGGCAGGGGACGATGCACTTCCTCTACTTTCCTCCATTTCTAGTTGATGTCTTGCAGCTTCTGATTGAAATTACTCTATTGAGAGAGTGTCACATGTTCCGGTCTTATATAGGAGGACGGATCCACCACAAATGTTTGTAGAATATGTTTAATAGACTCCTGATTGCCTAGTGCAGAACACAGCACCGACGTCGTTACTGTGTATACGTTTCAAAGCTCTGTTAACCCGGCCTCCATGATGTATGTGTTCTATCCACACCCTCCATCCATTTTTCAATGTCATTGTAAGGTATGAACCTAGAAAAATGAGACAGATCCAAGGCTCAAGTGGACCTCCCCATAGGAAGCAGTTAGGGCAATGTCTCACCTTTGAAACCTTCCTAGGCCCCACCATGATGTTTATTTTATATATCAACCTTTTCTCAGGGTCACATAAAACTGGATGAAAGGACAACACAAATATCAAACTTCCGTGGCCCATAATGGATGGACGGCATAGATAAAACGCACGTTAAACTGCATCGCGAGATTTAAGAATTATTTCCAACCAGAGGGAAAACGTACGCGTTGTATATCCACTCCGTACATCTGTGTTTCCCACTCATTTTAGGGGCGCACGTCCCTAAAAATGAAGCTGATCTAATTCTCATGTCGGCCTCACCGCAGGAAACAATGTTGATTCAATATCCAATACCATTAATAACTTCCTACGGCCCACCTAATGTTTATTTGCCATTCAAGAGTATGATAAGGTCACACGGAGCTAGATGAAAGGAAAACACAACTATAAGCTTGATTCAAATCTCTCGTGGCTAACAAAGAAGTTTTTAATGGCAGATATTCAGGTGGACAGGTAGATTGCGCCCCGATCGAGATGTGTGCATGTCATTTACTTTTTTGGTGCCAATAATTTGTTAGGACGTTTGGCATAATATTCCCAAACTAAGGTGGCCCACAAAATGTGATAAGCCTGCTATCTTCAAAGATAATTAAAGGCAGAGGGAGTGGTTGAGATTTGTTCACACACGTCACGAAAAACCTGTTACTGTAAATTATTTATTTATCAGATTTTTACTAGACATATAGGTAATGTTTTAAAAGAAATTAAGAAGAAGTGAAATGAGCAAAGAATGAGAGGGACAACAATTAGCTGGAGGTAAAAAACATTTCCAAAAGAGAGGAAATACTAAGGGCCTGTTTGGCCAGTTATATTAGACCGGATTAGATGTGGGATGGAATTACAAATAATGTTATCATGACTACGGTCAGCAATTGTCGTTGAATTTGGAAAGGCAATGATGTCAGGTAATCTTGTCTGGAACACATGGATTTACAGTGTAATGGTAAATTTGTATAATGGGCGTGTTTGGTATACAACCGTACGGGAGGGTCGCGGATTAGCCACGGAGCAGTTAGTAGTGGCACATGCCACGTAAGTGACGTTGCCAAGTTCTGTGGGTCCTATCATGATGTATGCTTTGTATTCACACCCACCATTCATTTGGAGAGATCATTTTAGGACATTATCCAAAGAATGTGTCCGATCTAAATCTTGAGTGGACCACACTACAGAGAACAGTAGAGAGAGTGATGCCCACCATCAAAAAATTTTAAGGGCCACAAAAGTTTCCGATCATGCTGATCTTTGTTTTTTTCCTTCTTTAGTTTCTGTGTTAACTTATGTACAGGTGGGATCTGCAGATAAACATCACGTTGGACCTTAGGAAGGTTTCAACAGTGGGCGAAACTCCAGACGAGCTTTCACGTGAGGTGTTCTCAACCACCGTCACCTGTAGTGTGGTCCACCTGATAGTTGGATCAGACTAATTTTTGGGTTCGGGGGTTAAAATGATTGGAATAAAGAGATAGATGGTATGGATCTAACGGATACCTCACGATGAATCCCACGAGTGGAAACCACTTCAAAACTCTACGCATGCAACCAAAAGAGTTGTTGACGCTGGAGCTTTCCATTACTTGTAGCTCACGGGTGTGGCCCTTTTGAAATGAAGATCAACTTTATTTTTGGTTTCGAAGGCTAAACTAGTGTGGAGAATCGGATGGACGGCTTGGATGAAAAATATGCATACCCACGAGTGGAGGCCTCACCCTTCCGCCGTAACTCCCGCGTGGGATTTGGAAAACCAAGTGAAGGGATAGCGAAATCCCATGGTTTAGGCGCGAGACTCAAAGTAATTTTTATCCAGGCACCTGGCATTCTTCCAAACACGCCAGCACCTCTATCAGATGGGATTGTGAATACAATCCCATCTAATACCATCTAATACGGCTGGCCAAACAGGCCCTAAATTCTTTCTCTGGGATGTATGCACACACCCCATCTTCTACTTTTTGGTATTAAAAGTTTACCATTCCAACACCCAGAGTAGTGACAGACAAAATAAAATAAAAATAAAAATAAAAATAAAAAAATCAACAGAGAGAGAGAGAGCAGCAACTCAGTGCCATATACGAGGATCCATGCCCCAGGCAAGGGTCACAGAGAGGCCTTTTGAAGGGAGAGAGAGAGAGCGAGGTGTTCCTGTCCAGATGCATAGGGTTGGAATTATAAAAGGCTTTTTCCCATGGCCGCTTGCCTTTTGAGCTATGGACCAAAAACCACCACTTTAAAACTATTTCTGAGAAACCGCTTATAGTTTTCATTGTTAGATATTAAACCTCCTACTGTTAGTTTACTGTACGAATGAATTTGTTTATTTTCGTATTAACGGAACTGCCCTCACCTTACCGCACTCACCAATTTTCCCCGGCTGCCTTAATTCATGGGCATGCTACTTTAACCTTACACCGTATGTAAGGCCCACCTTATTATTTGTGAAAATCCCAATCTGTCCATCTGTTTTACCAGCTAATTTTAGTGTATTAGGGCAAAGTGGGACCTATAATTGCTCCAAGATTCTTCAGCGGTGGATGTTCAATTTCCACTGTTTCCTGTCACTTGACCTACTGGATATCGGTATTCGCCTCATTTTTTAGTCCATGACATAATATGAGCTGGAAAAACAGATGAATGGGGTGGATTTGTCAAAAACATCCTATGGCTCAACGAGTGCTAAAACGGATATCTTTTAATCCCCGCTATTTCATGTTCGTGTGACCTGTTTGAGCTCTCCGTCAATCTCTTTTGAGAAATTTAGGACTGTGGACCCCACCTTTTATCCAGCTGTTTTCACAAAACAATACAAACTTTGTTTTACATCTTAGACCTGTGCGTATGGACAGCAAATTTGAGGACGAAAATACCCCTCCCTCTCGAAGACGAGCGCTACGCTCCTCCAACCGAGAGTTGTACGAACGGCTCAAAAGAGATCAAAGTTACATGGCCCACAACTATGTATTTATTATATCCACAACGTTCATCCATATTTCGAGATCATTTCGGAGCATTATCCAAAAAAAAAAAAATTCATATCCAAAGATCAACTGGACCACACCACAAAGAGCAGCGGGAAAACTAATTTTCACCGTTAAAAATTTTGTAGGGCCCACCACTTGATAGTTAGATCTGTCTTATTTTACGTCTCAAGCTTAATATTAGCTCGCAAAATAGATGGACGGTTTGGATATAACACAGACCTCATGATGGGACCCACAAAAGGCGGTGGGGATTACAACAGCAAAATAAATAAATAAATAAACCAGGAACCTATAGCTACGGATTATAATCGTAGCCATAACGGTAGCCCTTGCTTTTTCAATATGTATCGAAGGTCTTTCGATATATCGAAAAAGGTCCCGAACTGTCCAACAAGTTTGCCTCAAAATTCCTGCAGTTTTAGCTATGGCTACGGATTATAACCGTAGCCATAACTGTAGTCCATTGCAATTTGTAATTTTTTTTTACATGGAGAACTTTATTCTACCTACATTTTTCTCTAATACATATTTATATAAATACGTATATATAAGCATATAAATTTTTTTTTTTTCTCTTTCAATTCATTTTTTTGTCTATTTATTCAACAAGCATATCTCCTAAACTAAAATGATTTACTTAACATACCACATATGATTTTGGGATAGGAGAAGCTAATTTAGCCAACAAACTTAGTTATTTTCCAAGATTCCATCGGGTCGATGGTCGAAAATCCATTTCACTTCATGGTCAGTTTCAATCACTTCGCGGTCAAATTAATTGGAAATTGAGCGGGGCAAACATGAAATTGAGTGGGGCCAATGAGAAATTAAGCGGAGCAAACATGAAATTGAGCGGGGCAAATTAAAAATTCAGCGGAGCAAACATGAATTTCAGTGGGGCAAACATGAAATTGAGCGGGGCAAACACGAAATTCAGCAGAGTAAACTAGAAATTTAGCGGGGCAAACTAGAAATTGAGCGGGGCAAACTAGAAATTGAGCGGGGCAAACTACAAATTCAGCGGGGCAAACATGAAATTGAGCGGGGCCAACAAGAAATTCAGTGGGGCAAACATGAAATTGAGCGGGGTAAACTAGAAATTGAGCGGGACAAACATGAAATTCAGTGGGGGCAAATGGTGGGAAACAAAATATATTTGTGTTTTCCCCTCATTAATGTTTAAGAGACCTTATGAACCAGTTAGATGACAAATAAACATGTTAGGCCTACGATAAGCTCCCTAAATGGTTTTTGCAGTGTGGTCTACTTGATAGTTAGATCTGTCTTATTTTTCATCTCAAGCCTTAAGACAAGCTCCCCAAATGGATGTATGATCTGGACATAACATATACTCCGTGATAAGACTCACAGAACTCTCTCCCATAGCTACTCCCCTATATAAAATGCATTCGATCCCTAACACAGACCTCATGTTTGCCCCGCTCAATTTCATATTTGCCCCACTAAATTTCTAGTTTGCCCCGCTCAATTTCGTGTTTGCCTCGCTCACTTTCTAATTTGCCCGGCTCAATTTCATGTTTGCCCCGCTCAATTTCTAGTTTGCCCTGCTGAATTTCTCGTTGGCCCTGCTCAATTTTATGTTTGCCCCGCTCAATTTTCAATTTACCCCGCTGAATTTCGTGTTTGCCCCGCTCAATTTCATGTTTGCCCTGCTCAATCTCTAGTTTGCCCTGCTCAATTTCTCGTTGGCCCCGCTCAATTTCATGTTTGCCCCTCTCAATTTCATGTTTGCCCCCTCAAACATGAAATTGAGCGGGGCAAACATGAAATTGATCGCGAAGTAAATGAAATGAATGAAATTGACCGCGAAGTGAATGAAATGGAATTTCGACCATTGACCTGATGGAATCTTGAAAAATAACTAGGTTGGTTGGCTAAAGTAGCTTCTCCTACCCCAAAATCATATAGGGTACGTCAAGTAACTGTTGAGGGTCAAATATTGCATATTAGACCCCGGTTTTTGCCTGAAATTACAAGCATAATACTATTTAATGCCCTGATTTAACCGTGATTGTGATACAGATTACATTTGTGAGCGTGGATCGAAATAAAACACCAAGAGCATGGAATTGACGCTCTAGAATCACCAAGGCAAGGGACAGACTCCAGGGAAACGAGATTGATGGAAGTGCACGCCAGATATCCAGGAAAATCGAGAAACTGAAGTCCAAGCAGCCCGAAATTGGTCCAGAATGCAAGATCACATGGTTCCCGCCATCCGATTGACACAAGACTTCATACATATGATGGGGGTCATAAATCAACCGTACATAGTAAATTTCAGCGATTGAAGATCTCTAGAAGTGGCCCAACTGACATATCAGCCCATAAATCATTGAATTGGGGCCCACTTGTTATTTGGATGTGCTTCAATTTTGGTCTCAATGGTTTAAATAAGATGAGAAAATGGGTGGACGGATCGGATCTCGTATTGACATTACAGTGGACCCCACCTCGAGTGGAGTGTGCATAATGTACATGTACACTACACGTGCACTGCAACCTAAAGCCGGGTCAAACCGACTTTGACCCGCAGCAGCTGCCCAAAAACAGAAATTTCTGTTTCTGTTGCGTGAAACAGGGGCTCCGTTCGAAAGTCGGTGGGCCACCATCATGGCCCGCATGGAAAATCCGTTCCGTCCATCAGGAAGAGGAGCTCGAGAGGATCAAACCCAAGTCAATCGTGTGCAGCCGTGCACATGCACACGTCCGTTACAACAGTCACAAGAAGGTCATTTTGCCGCGTTCAAAGCACTACAACAGCTGTGATTCTTTGGGCCGCACAAATTTCGGATTAGAAACTTATTTTTTCGGGCCAAGACTCCATGAGGCAGCTGATTGACGGCATGGATTTCTCGAAAGATTGCTGAAGTGGACCCCACCAAGAACCGGCGCAAAGCTCTTGTGCAACTTGAACGCTGTCCGTCCGCTGGGCCTGCACTGGGTCACCCTCATCACTTGTGTGGATGATCAGGACCGTCCAATGCTCTCAAGTGGAGGCGTCTACCTCAGTCATGGTGGCCATCTGCATCAATGCAAGTGCGTACAGGAAGAGATGTGATCAAAAGCAGGATAGACGGTGGAGGGATTTGGTCCGATGGGCCACATGAAACCAGTGAAAAATGATCCTTCCCAACCGAAATTTCAAGGGAAATGCAATGGACGGTGTGGATTTGTCAAACGACGTCGTTCATGGGCCCCACCGTCAGCCAGCGCAAGGTGCGCTGTCTCTGTAACGCGCGTCCGATCTCCGTAGGCCATTCGGTCATCTCGATCACGGTCGGACGGTCGATCTGGACTATCCACAAGCTGCAAAAGGTGGGGTCGACATCATCCATGAAGATAGATCCAAGGTTGGGACAATTAGCCAGTCCGAAAATCGTTCCAAACACAACTAGTTTCGCGATTTTACTGCGAAAGAAGAGTTTCCAAAAAACTCCTTGATGCGTGAGCTGATGTGCGCCACCGACCAACCTCAGCCGATCCATGTTGCCTTTAAAAGGAAGGACAAGCAAGAGGGAGGGGGTATTCACGGCTGGAGAGAAAGAGAGAGAGAGAGAGAGAGAGAGAGAGAGAGAGAACTTTTATTTTATGTTTTTTTTTACTGTTTTCTCCCCTTTCCTGTTGAGAGATCTAGCCAATCATGGTTGGCTAAACCTCTTAGCTAGGGCTAAGAGGTGAAGCTTGTAGCGAGATGGGAGGATTCTGCGGCTTGGATTATGCCCGTTGAACTCGTTTTGATCGGTTTGATTTAAGGAAGATTTTAGTTTTTAATGATTTAGTGTGACTGATATTACATTAGATCTGTGATGGCTTGAGTTTTCCTTTTCCTTTTTCTGATTATGGGGTTAGGAAGCCCTGTTGTTCACCATCGTCTCCTAGGCATGGTTGGATGACGGAATCCTTCCTAACATTCATACGTCTTTTGATTGGTTGTAGTTTGGTTTGAGTTCTGTTGTTTACCTTGTCTCATAGGCATGGATTTATGATAGAATCATATCTAATTCTTCTACCTTTCATCTATTTGAAGACTAGATCAAAAGGAAGTTCACATTGATTTTCAGGTTATATCTTCCAACTAGATGAAGATGGGACTCGAAGTCCAGTTGAGTTCATGAATCGACCATAGATCTCCCTGATCTCTACAAGTGGATCCTCTGAATCCCTAGTTTCCCTCTCTCTGAATTCTTAAATTTAGCTTAATAATTCACCATTATTCCTCAAATCACAATTGGTTTAGATTTCATCTTAGCCTAGTTCTAGATCTATTTATTTTCAGGATACGTACAGGTTTCAGTCCCTGTGGATTCGACCTCGGTCTTACCGAGTTTTTACTACATCACAACCCTATACTTGGGGAGTGAACAGTAACTAATTTTGATTTAGAAGATATTTTTGTTAAATGAATAAAGAAAGAAATGAAAAAAAGAGAGAAAAATTTTTATATGCTTATGTATACATATTTATATAAATATGTATTAGAGAATATTGTAGGTAGAATAAAGTTCTCCATGTAAAAAAATAAAAAATAATAATAATAAATAAAAAATTTGTTTAGATTGGCATAAACTACAATTATGGCTATGGTTATAATCCGTAGTTATATGTCCTTCGATATATCGAAAGCCTTTCAATATTATCGAAAAAGTCCAAAATTGTCCAGCGAGTTTGCCTAAAAAATTGTAATTGTCGATACACTATGGATACGGATTATAACCGTAGCTATACTGCGCGGGTAGTGCCGCTGCAATCTGTGGGTTTTTTTATATTTTATTTTAATATAATGTTGTGTTGCTATTGTGGGTCCCATCATGAGGTCTGTGTTATATCCAAACCGTCCAAATATTTGGAGTGCTCATATTAAGTCTTGAGACAAAAAATAAGATAGATCTAACTATCAAGTGGACCACACACTAAAAGGCCGTGGGGAATTGAACGTCTACCATTGAAACCCTTTTAGGGGTTACAGAAGTTTTGAATCATTATGAAAGTTGTTTTTCCTCTTCATCCAGGTCTTTGTGACCCTATGAATGAACTTAGGCAGGGATGATTTCTCAAAAACATCACAATGGGCCCCCTAAAGGTTTCTAATGGTTGACGCTCATTCAACACTGTTTCCTGTAATGTGGTACACTTGAGATTTGGATATACCTCATTTTTGGTCTCATACCATAAAATGATCTGGAAAAGTATATGGACGACATGGATGAAAATAATACATCTTGGTGGGGCCCACAGACCACTGACCATCCGCTATTGGCCGGTGGCAGGAGGAGTACCCAATCCATTTCCGTGAAAGGAAGGGTATTTTCGTCTTGAAATTTGCTGTCCGTACGCGCAGATCTAAGTTGCAAAACAAAGTTTGTATGGTTTCGTAAAAACAGCCGGATAAAAGGTGGGGTCCACAGTCCCAAATTTCCCATCTCTTTTTTGTCCCATGCCCATGAACAGAGTGAATTGGTCACAAATATCATTGTGGACCCACTTTGGTCGAATAACTTCTGAACTTAATCTGCCATGTGTTCCACTTGAGCTTGTTCATCGGCCTCATGTTTGGCCACAACCAATAAAATGAGCTCACGTGCACCACCGCACGTATCTTCACGTAGAGACAGACCCCACCTATCCTTGTGCGCTTTGCAGGGTGGAAACAGATTGGCTATACTCCCCCTGACACCAGCCAATGCCTGGTGGTCGGTGCCATGTGGGTCCCACCATGATGTACATGTTTCATCCATGCCATCCATATATTTTTAGAGATCATTTTACAATATGAATCCAAAAATGAGATATATCCAAATCTCAAGTGGAACACATTACAGGAAACAGTGTTGAATGAGGATCAAAAATTAAAAACATTTTGGAGGCCATAAAAGTTTTGGATCAAGCTGATGTTATTTTTTATCTTCATCTGGACCTGTATGACCTAATCAACAGATTGGATGTCAAATAAACAATATAAGGGCCTTAGGAGGATTTTAATGGTTTATATCCAATCACTATTGTTTTCATATGGTGTGGTCCACCTGAGATTTATATCCCTCTCATTTTTTGAAGACATAAAATGATCTGTAAAAATGGATGAACGGAATGGATGAAATACATACATCATGGTGGGGCCCACAGAGCACCGACCATCAGCTACAGAGCTTGCAGGGGGAGCAGCCAATCCGTTTCCTTGCAAGGTCGGCTCAAACCGAACAAAAAGGGGAGTACGGTCATTTTGCAAATATAAAATTTCCTGCAAAAGCCTTTGGCAGGAAGTTCCTGCACTGGGATGTAACGAGGGGCCACCATGATGTTTCTAAACAATCCGTCCCATTCATCCATTTTTTCAGATCATTTTAAGAGAAGAGACCAAAAATCAGGTGAATACAAAAGTCAACAACCATGTGAAAAGGAAAATTGGAGAAAGTGTTTTATAAGTTCATTACCACTGGCATGAAGTGAAAACAAAACTATTAGCCTTATACTCAACTTTTGTGGTCATACAAATGTTTAAACAGTGATCAATGAATCTCCACTGTTTCCTCTGGTGCAGCCCACTAAAGTTTTGGATCCAACTGATTTTTGGTATAATGTCTTAGAATGATCTGAAAAAAGGATGGACGGGCTGGATTTTTCAAAAGCATCGTGGTGGCAACTTTCTGCCAACAATTAACTAGGGGTAAAACTGATACTTTGATAGTTAGCAACTACATCAGCCACGTGTAGGTTTTTTGTCTATGGCCAGAAAGGCAGGCTGCCATATTGAAAAATCCCAATTATAAATAAGGAGGTCGAGTTTGTGCCCATTGGACGCTGTTTATTAATTTTGGGTAGCAGATGGCGTACTGAATAAGTCAGCATGCGAAGCGTATTGACTAAACTTTGTAGGGGCCACTGTGATTTATGTATTTTATCCACTCCCTCTGTCCGTTTTACCAAATAATTTTAGGAATTAATCTCAAAAATAAAGCATATTCAAAACTCAAGTAGACCACACCACAGGATACTGTATGAATTGAAAGTCTACCGCGGCGGAAGTTTTGGATCAAGCCAATATTCATGTTTTCCTTTCGTTCATTTTTTGTGATGTTATGAACAGGTTAAATGACAAATAAACATCACTGTGGTCCCTAGAAAGGTTTCAATAATCGAAATCATTATTTCCACTGTTGCTGTGTGCAGTCCACTTGAGCTTGGGATATGCCTCAATTATCTGCTCATTCCGTGAGATGGAAAAATTGATTGGCGATGGATAAACCATACATACATATATACATTCATAGTGGGCATATCCAGAGCCCAATATCGGAAGTTTGCAAATATCAGAAGTTTGCAATTTTCCCAAATTTGATAGCAGAAAATTTACAGTTTTTAAGCAAACATCATTTAAAATTTTAATTAAGATAAGATTTGTAGGCCAGAAGATTTGGAGTATAGTTGACCGTCTGCCTAACAAATACCTTCCAATGTATTATGTTTGTGTGACATCCAACACTTTCAATAAGTTGGCCCCATCACAAGATCACCTAGTATGAAAATGTCTCCAATCCACACATTAGGTGGGCCACACATAAAAAATGAATGTTTAATAATGATAAATAACAAAATACAAGTGTGGTGAATTCATAGAGTGAATGTGGATAACCCAGGGATTTGAGCTTTCAAATTAATTAGAGTCGAGTTTGATTGTAAGACCCGTAACTCTGTGAGACCGATCGTATGCTCCGTTTCCAGTGTCGACATGTTCTAGATGAACCGGATCGGCGAGCTTCGATTATAATTCTATTTTAGTATCGCAATGACCCGAAACTTGTACCTTGGCGACCGCGCAGGCGTTATGATTCCTACACCGCGTGACACACCCCATTTCGATACTTAGATTAGAAGTTATAGTTTTTAGCACAATTCGAGGTGAGCCACCCAATGCACATGTGACGCGGGCACAAAATCTCAAAGTAGTCTAATCAATCCATCACTCACGCACTCCTCTCTCTCCATTAGTCAAACAAACACATGCTTCCCATCATTGACCCATACCCTTGCCCATAATTAGCCACTCTCTTCTCTCTTTCTCTCTTCCCATCCTACCCCTCTATCTTTTCAAATTCCCCTCTTTATCTAAGAAATTATACCATGAATTTCCAAACTCCTCTCATGTATACAACTTTTATAGCAAGTAAGAGTGAGAAGAAAAGAGAGAAAAGATACAAAAGATTAGAGAAAGAAAGAGAGAAATTATAGAGGAAAAAGAAGAAAGAGATTAGAGGGAAAAGAAGTGCTTAAAGAAAGAGTGTTTAAGAGAGAGCTTAATGGGAATTTTGAGGGTTAGAGGAGTTCAGGAGAAGGTAGGTCCATTTGAGCCATTCAATCTATAATTTGACCCAATCCGGCCGTTCAACGTCATCGTGAGTATAAGGGAGGACAAACTTTTACTTTTTCCTTTCTTTCTTTTATTTCCATGGGCCCACAAGGTTAGAACATACCATATTTATATGTTAATTGTGCATGGAGGGCCCCATAGTGCCTGGGCCTGCTCGTGGCCATCCAATGACCGATCTCTTCCTTCTTCCCTTCCTTCTTTTGTTTCCTTTCCTTTTTTCCCTTTAATGCTGTGGACCATTGTGGGGCACCAAGTGGGCCACCCACAAGTGAGTTATGTTGTCACAGCGTGGACCACCTTGTGTGCCCTGCTGTAACATTTATTTTCCATTTAACACGCTTGATTTGATCACTTAGATCATGATGAAGGAAAAATGCAAAGATCAAATTAATCGAATACTCCTTGGGCCCACCATGAACTGATAAAAATGATGGATGTACTGAATGGTCTAAAGTGGACCCCACCAAAACTCTAAAACAGAACCAAAAAAATGGCAAACAGCATCTGCTGCGCTGGAATGCAAAGCGTCCCTGGACGCTGTTGTGGCCAGCACCCAGCAGCAGGCACTGCTGCTTTTCCGGTGGACAAGGTGGCCCACTCGTGGGGCTCACTATGAAGGATATGTGTCATCCATGCCGCCCATCTATTTTTAAATATCATTTTATGTCTTTCTACCAAATATGAGACAAATCACCGTAGTGGTGTGGGAAGTGGATGCTACCCGAGACAGGATTTATTAGGTTTCGTGTGGGCCACACTGTGGACAAACAGTGATGGTGGTGACACCATTATTGAAACTTTTCAATGCACACCGTAATGTTTGTGGGAAGTGGACGCTACCCAAGACAGGATTTATTAGGTCCATGGTGAGTTGATGGACCGAACAAATCACCCCAGTGGAGCCACATTCATCATAATAATAAAAATAAAGAATAAAAAATAAAATAAAAAACATAAACGAAAACAAAACCTCTCACAAGCATAGGCATTTATTAGGTCCATGGTGAGCTGGCAGATAACATGGACCGAACAAATCACCCCAGTGTAGCCACATTCATCAGGAAAAAAGAAAAGAAAGAAAACAAAAACGAAAACAGAATCTCTCATGTGCATAGCCATTGATTAGGTCCATGGTGAGCTGGCAAATAAGATGGACAGGACAAATCACCCCAAAGTGTAACCACATTCATAAGGAAATTAAAAAAAAAGAAAAAGAAAAAAGGAAAGAAAATAAAAACGAAAACAGAATCTCTCACGTGCATAGGCATTTGTTAAGTCCATGGTGAGCTGGCAGCCAAGATGGACCGAATAAATCACCACAGTGTAGCTACATTCATCAGAAATTAAAAAATAAATAAACAAAAAAAAAAAAAAAAAATCGAAAACAAAACCTCTCACGTGCATAGGCATTACTTGCCAGCAACGTGACGGAGGAGGGAGCCCCACTCGGGGGAAGCGAATGGGAGCTGCTGTAGTTACGTGTTGTGCGAAGTCGAGCAATAACGCTCCTCCAGCTCCGAGTTGTACGAACGGTTTAAGGAGATCAAAGTTACATGACCCCACAGTGATGTATTTATTATATTTACACCGTTCATTTATTTTTACAGATCATTTTACACCATTATCCAAAAAATAATAATATCCAAAGATCATCTGAACCACACCATAAAGGGAGATAATGATTTTCACCGTTAAGAAATTCATAGGGCCTACAATAACGTTTATTTTCCATCCAATCTGTCCGTAGGGTCACAAAGACGTGAATGAAGAGGAATTTTTTTTTTTTTTTTCCCTTCTGTGTCTCCCAAAAATGGTTTCAATGGTATATGTTGAATCTCCCACTACTTTATTACTTGATATTTAGATCTATCTTATTGGTCTCAAGACTTAAGACTAGCTTGCCAAATGGATGGACAGTTTGGATATAACACATACTTCATGGTAAGACCCACATAAACTGCTGACGTCGATACAACAACTGTATGGCTGATGTGCGGTACACCAGCCAATTCGCTTCCCCACCTGGGCATGAACTGGGGTGGGACCCACCATGATGTTTTTGTTTCTGTAGAATCCACACCGTCCATCCTTTTTAAAACATCATTTCATGCGAGGGTCCAAAATATAATACAGATCTGGATCTCAAGATGGCCACACTAATACGAATAGAGGGCCAGGGGCGCTGCCCCCTTTCTGCAGCCAACTAGTGGGCCACTCGTGAGTCCCACTTTGGTGCATTTGTTGCATCCACACCGTCCATACTCTTCTACAGGCCATTACAGGGAAGTCCTCCAAAACTTAGGGATATCCAGATCTCAGGTGGACCACACCACTGGGAAAAGTGGAGGTGGGCGCCCTCACTAGCCCCTCCCTGGGCGCTATGATAAATCCAGCTTGGGTAGGCTCCACTCGTGGGACCCATCCTGATGTATATGTTGAATCCATACAGCCCATCCGTTTCTCCAGCATATTTTAGGCCTGGGCCCAAAAATGAGACATATCCAAGTCTTATGTGGACCACACCACTCAAAACAGTGGGGACAATGATACCTACGGTCGCCCCCTTCCTGTGGCTCACCATTTTATTTGTTTGCCACGTGGCGGTCACACGTGACCAGTATCCTGGCCAGGTGCGGCCAGGATGAAGGGACAACACAATTATCAACTTAATCAAAATCTTTTGGGGCCACACAAGTGGACCCGCTGTAGGCAGCGTGCCTGCGCACGCTGTCCAGCAGGGCCCACTTCGTGGGGCCACCCTGATGTTTCTCTTTTATCCATGCCATTCATCTGTTCCTCCGGCTCATTTTAGTGATGGGACCCATAGATGAGGCCGATCCATTTCTCAGGTGGGCCACCTCTCAGAAAAGCAATGGGACAATGACGTCCACCGTTGAGATCCTCCCAGGGGCCACCGTAATTAATGTTTGTATTTTATCCTAGGTGCCCATCTGGCAGCAGGACCCAGCATGATGTATATATTACCGCCATTGTTTTTTTAAAACAATTTAAGTCACAGGCCCATAGATGAAGCCCACCAGACCCTCGAGCAGGTGGCACTAGAGGAAATAGTGGTAATTGAGTGCCTTCCATTGAAGGACTCCGTAAGCCCATTATAATTTTATGCCACCCAGCTTATCAGTGGGGCCTACTATGGCCCCCACCACGGTGCATATGTTGATTTAATCCATTCTAATTAGGTTCCACCTTGATGTATATAATGTATCCTCACCGATTAACCGTTTTACATTGTTGGTGGCCCGAGTGTGTGTGCGATTCTAGTCTCAAGTGGGTCATGCCACTTATACCTTTACATTATTAGTGGGGCCCACCAAACCGGCGGGTCCCACTATCTATATTTTGGGCTATTCAAAGCTGAACATCACATGATATGTTTGATAACATGGTAATGTACTTAGCGTAATAGGCAGACACTGATAAGATGCTTAGTCTAATGGACACAATGCCTATTCATATATATACCCATACACATCATTTGTATGCCTGTTATTAATGACGACGGATTATAAGCATATGCCTTTTTTGCTTGAGATACATATGCCTTTTTTGCTTGAGATACTTAGGGACCCAGACCGAATAGGGTTATCCTGCATGATGGTGCGATATGCGTAGGATTGATGCATGTTTTGAATAGCGTGATTTTATGCATTGTAAATCATATATAACTCGTTGCATCTACTCCCTAACGACACTAGGGATGTAGTCCTACAACCCTATTATGGCTGGCGGATGATTTTATGGACACCCGAAACTAGTGACGTTACGGGGCATCACAGGTGTCCTTAGGGTAAAAGTCCTTAACCCCTATGGTATCAATAGGATGCTCCGACGTCTATACTTAGTGGATTCATGAGCTAATGATGGATAAATATCGGTCGGCTGCATCTCCCACTGTGCCGGGGTCGGTGGAACGGGGTTTGACCTTACCCGCCCAAGGGCGGAGGGCTATTGTAGACACCCCACCCAGGCTAGCAACTTAATAAGGCAAGGATGACCCTTAGGAACAGAGCCGAAAACCACAACCATTCCCCAGGCCTAATCCTAACCTAAACCCTAACTCAAACCATTATTTGAACCAGAGCCTACTCGAAAATCAATCCATTTCTCAAAAACATACCTAGCCATTTTGATCCAAACATTTGAAAACAGGCTTTGGGTCAACCAGAGGTCCGGAAATAGGCCAACCAGCCAAACCTAGGGGAAACCATGTCTGAGCGGTAGTCTGACTACTGCCGGCGGTAATCGGATTACCGCCCCCTATTGATAGGTGTCTCCTTTAAGCACATAACTGTCTCCCCTCCCAAAGTCAATTCTCCTAAAGAATTACCCCCAAAGTTCACTTTATTTACCATCCTACCAAACCTAAAGAGCCTATAAAAGCATGTCACATGGCACTCCTCTCCCTCAAACTAATCACAAGCTGCCATATCAGCATTTACCCTGTATAAACCTTAGAATTACCAAAATGTCATCCCAAAAGGCTATAAATAGCCTTCACCTCTCTTCATTTCAAAGAGACCAAGATCCACACAAAAATCCAAGAGGAGAGTGAGAGAGGGAAAGAGCAAGTGAGTGAGAGTGAGAGGAAGCATTCAAGTCCCCAAGCTCCTATCTTTAGCCTTCTTCTAGCCTCCTCCAAGCCATCCTCGGCTCTTACAGTCCTATCTGAGTCAATCCTCTCCAACAATAGTGCATCCAATATCCTAGCTACTTCAAGAGTGAGCCAAAGATCATACTATCATCACTAGCATTCATCATATCATTACTTCCCTTCTCAACCCCCTTGCTTCTCTAAATTGCCATTGAATGTATGCTCTGTGAATTGTCGAACATTAGATCTTGTCGCATCAGAAACTCATAGTAGCCCAGTCCTCTTTTATACTATTTTAGCATCATCGCATTTGCCTTTCTAGACATTCCTTGGACGTATGCTCTGTAGTTTCCCGGAATCCAGGATCTTGCTACATCAGAAATCTGAGTTTGCCTAGTCCTATTTCGATCATATCATCATATTCCTTAATATTATTCTACCACATAGAGTAGAGACTACACATTCGTACAGGCAGAGAGGGTGCCTAACACATTCCCTCTTTGTAACCGAGGTCCCTTACTCAGAATCCCGAATCGCAGATCAAGAGTTAACTTAAAGTAAGGGAGTCTTTGGATTCTTTGGCTTTACATATTCTACCGATTCTAGCCGACTACAGGATTTTGAATTAAGTGGCTAGTGGCGACTCTAAGACTATCACATTAACAATCCAAGTTAGCCTGATCACCCCTTGTCAAACCAAAACCCAAAAAATCGCCAAACCAGCATGGGCGCCGATTTCCCAGCATTCACAGAATGACGACTCCATTCGGGAATTGTTAAAGCACACTAGCTGAGACTCGACTCGAAAACGTGTGGTACTATAATCTTAAGGGAAATTCTTCATACATTTGCATCCATAAAATACAAAAAATCAATCTTTGGCTTACACTTGCTTGAGCATCAATCCCAGCTATGACTACCCAATCTAGCGCAGCCATGGCTAGCCAAGAAGAAGAGCCAGCAGTTTTGCCAATTCCCGAAGTACCAGCACCTGCGCCGGCACCTCCAGCGAATCCCACAAATCACTAGCTACTGTGGCCATGAACGAGATGGCTCAAAATCTCAAGGTAATGCAGGAACTACTACTTCGCCTGGTACCAGAAATCATACCGAGCATGCAGGCGCCACAACCTATTGCCCAAAACAGTTCAATCCCACAACTTCCTCTCGCCTTCTCCCTTCCTCCACCAGCAAATCCTATTTTATCTTTTTCTACTAAATCAACATAAGATCACCAACATCCTCCTACAAGCAGGAACAACCTTCTCACACATATTACCACACACATTCCAACACATTTTTCAGCACATCTCCCCGGAAACGGGAATCCTAATAAGATCACAACACATGCTCCCCCTAATGGGAGTCACAGATAAGAATTAGCGGATGCCCATGAAGGGGCCAATTTCGAGTCCAACATACTCCCCCTAACGGGAGTCACAATTAGGATTTGGCAATACCCCAGGCAGGAGCCATTTCTAAACATCACACCCTCCCCTAAAATGGAGTGGAGTCCAATTCCAACTATCTTCCGCAACTAGGAGTCCATCTTCTTTTCAACAACCCCCTGTCCATGGAAATTATAGGGTCGACGAGATAGACCCTTACGATGAAGAAATAGCCTAAGCTATGTAGCAAGGGGCAAGATACCCTCAAGCAAACTGATCAGAAATCGAGGAGTTATGAGAATAGCTCCAGTTGATGCAAAACCAGCTGCAAAGGCAATCAGGAGTGGATCATCCATCCACCAAATTCAGGGATTTATATCCCTTTCTAGATGCCAGGGTGTCTCAAAACTTTAAGGTACCAAAGTTCAAAAGATACGATGGTAGTGGGTGCCCCACAACACATTTGAAAGCCTTTTATGGGGAGCTCAACGCGATTGCAGGGAATGACGGAGCCTTGATATGACTCTTCTAGAAATTCCTCAAGGGTGACACTTTAGATTGGTATACGTCACTCGATAATCATCAGATTAGGACTTGGGAAAGACTTTCCTAGGCCTTCATTGATCGATTCTCTTACAATCTGAACATCGCTACAAGAAGAGCAGACTTGACTGCCTTGAGACAAAAGGCCGACGAATCATTGTCTACATATGTGCGACGTTGGCGGGCCATGGCGGCTAGGATGAGAAACCCCATCGATGATGAGGAACAGATCTCCATGATTGTCCATTCAGTGAATCCGAACATCTCCAGATACCTGATTTCGTACCCCTATGTAAACTTCTCCTAACTCATCCGGGCTGGAGAATAGGTAGAGGCCGAGATAAAAGCTGGAATCATCTCCCCATGGCCACATCAGGCCCCCTCAATCAAGAGAAATAAAATCGAGAGGAAACCCATTGAATATGGGAATGGGAACAACACTGCTCCCGTACAACGTACCACAGAAGTGAACAATATCGTGGCAGCCGTGCAAGGCAATCAATATGCTCAACAACAAGAGCAACATTAAAATTGACAATACCAACCACAACAAACTCAACAGGGATACCAGGCACAACCGCCTCAACAGCAACAACAACAACCCAGGGGGAACGCACAATACTCATACCAGAACAAACAAGCAATGTAGGTTAGGAAATTCACTCCACTAGCATAAACATACAGTTAGATCATGACAATGTTGGTGCAAAAATAACTTCTCACACTACTCCAACCTAGGCATCCACCAAATCCTTTACCACTCACCTACAATAAAAATGAGTACTGTGCATATCATCAATCTCGAGGCTATCCAACAGACCGTTGTTTTGCTTTGAAACACGCGGTCCAAGATTTGATCGAAAGCCAGAAGATCATGATCACTCCACTGGCCAATGCTACGGCTTAGGCCAACATTCTTCAGAATCCCTTGCCATCACATCAAGTAGGGCCCAGCTCATCGGACACCTCTACCATTAACAACATTAAGGAAGGACGTCCTTTGTACTCCTTTCCTCATAACTCCATATATGCAATCATGCCCGATACAACAAATCGGTCATGGGAGTACTGATAGATAGCCTCGCCTGAACCATATGTACTTTTGGAAGCAACACCAGTAACAGAGCCTCTCATCCTCCAAGGGGCACCCCCAGCATCAAATCCCACATATCCAAACTCAAACAGGTCGAACTCTGAACCTCTCATTTTTCAGGCAGGACCCCCAGATCTTGCTCCGCTAGTTTTACAAGGGGCACCTCTTGCCCAGAAATAACCTCCCAGCTTCTTTCTCTTACCCCATCAATTGGCACATGCCCGAAGGATCCCTCCCTCCCAAAACACCCCCAAAGAAGGGAAGAAAGCCCTATCCTGGAACGGCCGAAACCCCAAGGAAATTTAGTCGTGTTCCAAGGAAGAACCCCATGTCTGCCATAGATCATGCCGAAATCAACAACATCACCCCCGTCTTAAAATCAGGTATTTCTAGAAAGAAGGTCAGTTCCTTCCTATGACATAAAAGCAGTCCTATGACATTACCCGGAATGTGCCGAGGTGGCCAACATGAACCCCAATGGTAGGTACTTCTGGAGAGACAATCAAAATCAAAAGGAAGCCCGAGGAGTTTTATTAGGAACGGCCAATAAGACTGAAGCTGCCTACGATGTAGCAGCTCAGCTTAAAACCATTCCTGCACAAATCTCCATCTGGGAACTGTTGTGCACGTCAAGGTCACACCAAGAAATCTTTGCAAAGACCAAGATGCACACATCTCTCCTGACGTACCGCCCGAAATGGTTGCACACATGATAGGGCAACTCTTCGCACCACAAGAGATCACATTTACTGATGACGAGCTGCCACTAGAGGCCACAAGCATGGGCGTTCACTCAACATAGCCGTCCGTTACAGGGATCTTAAAGTCCCCCTAGTCCTCATTGATAGCGGATCGAGCTTGAATGTTTGCCCCATGAGGACTGTTGACCGTCTCGGGATCGAACCATCCTCCTTCAGACCTAGTAACATGAGTGTTAGAGCCTTCGATAATTTTCGAAGGCAAGTACAAGCAGAAATAGATATAGAAATACAAATCGGACTAGACGTGTCCGTCGTCACTTTCCAAGTTCTTGATATCTCTGCCTCGTTTAACCTTTTGATGGGACGACCCTGGCTCCATGCTGTCGGATCCATCCCATCAACTCTCCACCAAAGGGTTAAATTTCTTTCTGAAAATAGAATCATCTCTTTACTGGCCGAATGTGAGATCATCCTGCCGACAACAATCAATGCCCTAGAACCTGATATCCCGGTGATCGATATTCAGTACGCGGAGGGTGACATATCATATCACAGTTTTGAGTTTGAAATTGTGAATTCCATCACCAATCCATACCCACTCGTTGCAGAATATGTCTCTCTCTTGCTGAACGTCAAATCTTTAACTACCGTACCGAATTCCATGGAAAATGTACGATAGTAAGGCAAGTTACGGTAAACGAACGAAGACAGGGACTGGGGTATCAACCCTCGCTGGAGGATTAGGCCGCAAGGCCCAAAAAGAGACAACCATTTAAGTACACACCCATCCAATTTGTCAGATCCGGGGTGGTTTGCGGGGACACAGTGACCACTCTCGAGGAGCAATTCCAAGGGCTGAAGCTATCTGAAGATCATAGCCAGGAATCCATCTGGCCGCCAATACGATGGGATAAGATCCTTAAGACCCCAAAAGAACATCCAATGCTAGGGGCATAACCTGTAACGCCTCGTACTTTCGGTGCTCGAGTGTAACCATAGAAATTCGATTTAACTACACATGTGGAAACACACGTAGCTTTCCTTACACATCTACGTCCAGTGATCCCCAACTCATCAATCTCAACCGTCTAGTACAACATTCATTCGTATATCAAGTCATCCAACCGATTAATTTTCAAAATAATCTAGAGACGTCTATTTTAGGATCTCGATCACTTAGATAGATGGATCAAACCATCCATTAGGTCCCCAAGTCTAACCATTAATTTATAATGTGACCCACTTACAAACTAAATTAATTCATTATTTATTTATTTTATCAAAGCCCCGTGGGTGCTGAGTGGATGGATGAATAGGCATGACCCACAACAACAAGTTAGAGGAAAATAAAATGATAGAAATGTATATAAATGATAATACTAATATTATGATAATAATATTCCACATTCTAAAAGCATGTTAGGTCGCATGTTCCCTAACTCAACCACTGATTTTCAAATAAGCAACCCTAGAGCCCCTAGGGTTACTGATAACTGGTTATGTCAAGATGTCGAATATTAGTAATTTGACATCCATGCAGTGTGTCCCGCTTAACACATAAAGTTAGTTAGGGATTAGGTACATGAATCGTAGCGGTTGATCTACCATGAGGAGAATTCTGCCTGGAAGTAGCCCTACAATTTAATCCAAAATAATAATAATAATAATATTATTATTATTAACAATAGTAATAAACATAATGAGTAATAATGTTACAATATATAATTGAATTATAAATATTAATGTAGTGATAAATATCTTTATAAATATGTAAATAAAAATTTATAGACAATTAATAAAATTGTATATTATTGAACGATATTGAATACAACTATGATGTTAATCAAATATAATATTATATAAGTTTCAGTTCGTTTATATGTATAATATAATATTATATATTATGAATTATACATTAATAAATATGGGATCAATAGCATGTATGTAGTAGTATATTAATATTAATATTATATTTATATGAGATTTTAATCATCATAATTATAAGTAATATGCAATAGCAACAAAATTTAAATTAATATTAGTATTGGTTAGCAATACATGATGTGAACCTTGCAATTGGCCCATTAGGACTTTTTAACCATTGATGATCAAACTCGGGATAGTCCGACCGTCAGATCGGCAAAAATTGATACATGAAACCTAAATCAAGTGGTGGGCCCCACCTGGGCCCTGAGATCTGCCTGATTTTTTATCAAAGGCCCTGACTTGGACCTCCTAAAGGGAATGAGCGGAGTGAATTTATCACAATCATCATGGTGGACCCCACCTCAGAGCGTGAGTGCACGACAGGGATGTGCACTCATGGTGCACCATTCCAAGAAGGCCGGTCAGCACGAGCTGATCTGTGCTTCTCCAAAAAAGGAGAATTTCCCCTTTCTACTTCAATGTTGGCAGCAGACGGACATGCGTCCACTGTTTTTTATCACGGCCCACCAACGGGACCCATCTTCATAATCCGAACCGTCCATCCGGTTCAGACGATTCTTCTGACCAAACCCTAGGTGTTACTACACGTACTTGCATGCACGTATGGACACAAACTCAGGCACATTCGGACTATGGAAAACCAATCTTTCCAAAAATAGGAACTGCTCCCACACCAGCAGGGCGATTCGCGTGAACCTGGCTCCTAAAAATCTCGGCCCTTTAATCTGAAACATCCTAGCCATTCGTCCCTTCACAAGGATTTTGGTTTTATAGAAAACCAGCGGCCGAAACAGTTGCCGATTTTGAGATTACCAGCTGTATTTGCAAAACCCCTTCATCCTAGCCATTTAGTTTCCATCCAATGGCTCTCGAGAGCTAGGGTGAGCTATACAAAGGGAGAGGATCGAGCGTCTCCCCATTTTCATCGTCGTTTTGCAGCTGAAAGAAAGAAAACGCTGATTTCTTCCTCCTTCCGAACCCACCCACCAAACAGAGTTTGAGCTCCATTCCATCCATTCACCAAGCTTCATTGCACCCCTAGAAACTCTCCCATGCTGTCGGAATAGAGGGAGAGGCAACGGGAAGAAAGTCCACTATTGCTGCCCGACCTCCCTTGTTGAAGTTGCACCAAACCGAGTTGGTGCGTTGATTCGGGTCGAACCCGGTTGTCCAATGATTCCGCAGGACCTACAGTGGATGGAAGAAAAGAAGAAAGGAAGGAAGAAAAGAGAAAGAAGCTGAGAGAAAGAAGAAGGCTGAGATGTGCAGTTGTTGCACCACACCACCACGGCTCAACTCGACTGAGCTCGAGTCAGAACGGGTGAGGGTGAGCTTGTGGCCCCAGCTCGGAAGAGAAGAAAAAGAAGAAGAGAAAAGAGAAAAGAGAAGCAGAGAAGACAGGGAGAGAGATGTGGAGGCGGGCTGCTACCAGCTGCCACCATGTTGCACTGACTCGACTCAGTTCACCCAAGTCGGGTTGGGTCTGGTGCGCCTAGCATGCTCAGTCGGGCCTGTCTCAATCACCTTGCTGGGCATTGCATTAGAGGGTGAGAGAAGAAAAGAAAGGGAGAAGAAGGAGAGGAACGTTGTCCTCTTCGTGGAACTCCGATCGAGTCAACCCGCTAACTCAGTCGAGTCCACTGAGTTGGGCCGTCCCTGGGTCGAGTCCAGCCACCTCTGGACTTCCCAAAAGCAGAAAGGAAAAAGAAAGAAGGGGAAGATAGGATGGAGAGAAGAAGAAAAACAAGAGAGAGAGAGAGAAAGAGAGAAGAGAGAGAGAGAGAGAGAGAGAGAGAGAGAGAGAGAGAGAGAGAGAAGAGGGTGGGTGGTTGTGTTGAGCCGAGTCAACTCGACTCAAACCGAGTCAGCCAAGATGAGTCCACCTTCTCCTTTCAGTTTCAATTACAATTATCATCATTAAATATTAGTGTTTTATTTTTATTAAGTATTATCATTGTTAGGATCATTAATAGTATATACGATTAACCATTAGTAAATTACCTATACTAATATTGGTTAATATATACAGATTACCATGATTAAATAAGAGTGTCTTATTCTTCATTCTTAATTATTATCATCAATAGTAGAACGTAGTACTCCCATTACAATAACTAATAGTGTCACATTAATTAATTTTAATTATATCATTAATGTTGGTAGTCATGCTATGGTTACTAGATCAGCATGGTAATTAATTTTGCCTTTATTATCATACAAATCCTAACCTTAAGTTAAACATGGGTCAAAGTCTACTATATAACCTAGTTAGTGTAAACAAAATTGTAATTATCAAATAATAGTGTTTCGTTTAATGATAGATCATAGTATCATGACTAGACTCATTTTTAATAGTTAGGATTAATATCATTAGGAAAGATTATCATCTTGTTTATGGGATTAGTGAGATTCTTGTAATATGGTTATTACCATTAGTCATTATCGTTTTACTGTTAGTAAATATTCTATTTCTATTACCTCTATTATTTAATAGATTATTGGTCATTATAAGAACATTAGATATTACATATATATTTAAATATAAAACTTGTGAATTATCATTTGATGGATTAATACTCCTATTGCGAGTATTATTCGATCTATTGTACTATAATGATATCAATAATAACTTAGGATTCAAATCCTAGAACCTAAGCATCAAACTAAACTTTGAGATAAAATCCTAACTCTACATCAAAACCCTTAAGATAAATAACTAAAACCCTAGGCTATGATCTTAAACCCTAGGTAGTGTGTAGAACTTGGATCTAATTATACAAGTTCCTGATTTATGGTAGGATTCGATTTTAAGGGAACGCGCATTCCCTAGCGATGTTAGTAGGCATAAGAACTATAAGGTGATGATTCTTCCCCTTGAGCTTTCCATTTTTTCATTAGCTTAAGTATATTTTTATTTTAATTTAAATTGATAATTGATATCTCCACCTTATAATCACATGTGTAATTGTTGAAATCAAATTGCTAGGTTTTGTGCGTAATATTTATCATGTATGTTATCTCATGCTTATGGATTGCTTATGAAACTTAAACTGGTACATCAGTGAAAAACCCCCACCTATAAATGTACACCCATACTTGGGATGTAACCCGACTGGTTGTGATTGTAATGGACCTTCGGCTTAGTGGTTATTGAGTGGTAGTTTAAATTGATCAATGATGTGGGCCTACCATCCAGGGTTATTGTATCCAATGGTTTTAATGATGGTTTCTTATCGATCGTTTCGATATTGGCCCTACGTGACTTAGTTTTACTAATCGCCCTATGTGGCTTAGTTTTGATATTCACCCTACGTGGCTTTGTTTTGGTACTTGCCCTAGATGTGTTCAACGCTTTATTTTATACAACCCTGCGGTGGTAAGCCCCATATACTGTAATATGATTAGCTACTAGTCGGCAGGTTTCCATTAAACATCCTAAGATGGTAGTCTCATGAGTCGGGGATGGTGGTATGAGACCTATGCCCGAGCTGTCGGCCTACATTGGTGACAAGCCCCCGTAGTGACCTTTGAGCTTATTTAAATTGGCTGGTTATAATTGGACTAATAACGGGTTGGTTAATCATGTATACATGGCACAGACCAGCATCTATTGCTATCGTACGTGATGTACGTATTTGTCTGACTGGATAATTTCTCAGGTCGATGATTGCATGGGTGACGAGCCCACTGTCCACACGGATGAGCATCCCCGGGACGATGATTGCATTCACTCATCCATGCATCTAATAAGACCTGCATCATGTATTGTTTTGTATGCTTTGTTTTATAACTATATTTACCTAATGCGGTGGCATGCAATCTTGAGGGGAATTCACATTGAGTTGGTCACTCATCCATCAAATATATAACCGTACAGGTAGCACAGGTGGCTTAATTAATTTTCAAGTTCAAATTGATGAGGAGCAGAGTACTACTGTTGAAGATGCATGATTGCATTGTCAAGAGTTGCTACATGGTTTTACAGTTCCAGATTTGTTATATTTTGCTTTGGTTACATGTAACATCATTTCACTTGAAATTGAAAGTTTGGGACATTTGTTTGTATAAGTCATTATGGGCAACCTCTTGTATATTTAAATGATAATGCAACTTTCCTTTACGTTTGATTTTTCCATCCTACGCTAAATCTGTTTACTCTGAATGAAAGAAAATCTATATATGTGTAATTTTGTTTCTCTATAGGTTAACACTTGAGTTTTTGGAAAACGGGTTATATACTCGCTGAAAAGTCGAGGCGTTACAAAACCACTAGACCTATTAGATGAAGCCAGGGGCATGAGAGCGGGATCACCCGCAAGAGACCAAGGGCATGAGGTGCCCTCTACAGGACTAACAGACAAGAACGGGAAGTAACCCATCCCCACCATCAGCCAGGAAAAGACCCTCCCATTAGCCACTCAGAACAGTAAGGGGCAAAAGTAGCCCATCCACTGGACCGAAAAAGGGAAGTGGCCTTCCCTTGACTAGACAGACATCAAGATCCCATAGAAATGTGGATCAGAGGAGCCAAAAGAGCTCCAACTCCTGAGCGAAGAAAGCAGGTCAAACATAGACTCTAAACCTAGTCCAACAGATATCATGGTCATTGGGACAGATGACCCATCAGCACAACCAGATCAAGCCAACAAGATTAGGAGGGGGAAAGAACCGAACTGGCCAGCTATCCCCCTGACAATTGAATCGGCCGGTAAACCAGCCAAGGGTACCGGTCTAAAAAAAATGCCAATATAAACAGCAATTAGCATCCCGAACCAGGTCAAGATCAATCATGCTTTGCAACATCGTCCTGTTCGGGATCCCTTAGAGAAAAAAAATTAAAAACCCCAAAAATTAAAAAACAACAGATATTTCAACAATCCCAAAAAAATCAGATATTTATTAAAATCACAAAAAATTAGAAACTCTTCAAAAAAAAAAAAAAAACAGTAGAAAATCCTTCAAAACTCACAAATAACAATGTGCCAAATATACCACTCACAGTGCCGGAGTTCAAGGTCGACCCATACGATTTTGATCTAGAGCTAGACTTTGAACTCATGGGTTTGGATGAAGCCTAAGATGAGGGAAATGATAATCCAGCTCTCGAACTAGAGGATTCCCTGAAAAGGTTCGAAATAAAGGCCAATGTTGTTGCGGACGATTTCGAAATTATAAACTTAGGATCACTTGAAGTCCCTAGAGAAGTGTGCATCGGTAGATCTTTGCCTCTGGAATACAAACAGAGGATGATGAAATTCTTGAAGCCGAGATTATCCAATTTTACTTTCTCTTCGAAGATATGCTCGGACTCGATGAAGAAGTGATAGTACATCACCTGCCAACAAAGCCTAAATGAAGCCCATCAAGCAAAAGCTCCGAAGAATGAAGCTATAATGGGCCCTTAAGGTCTGTGATGAAGTCATTAAGCAATACAATATGGGATTCTTGGTAGTCTCCAACTACCCAGAATAGCTCGCAAATATTGTACTAGTTCCAATGAAAGACGGCAAAGTCAAGATGTGCATTGACTTCTGGGATCTAAACAAAGCAAGTTCCAAAGATGATTCCCTCTGCCTCACATTGACACACTGACAGATAATACAGCAGGACATAAGATCTTCTCATTCATGGACGGTTTCTCCAGCAATAATCAAATCATGATGGTCATTGAAGATCGCGAGAAGACATCCTTCATCACACCATGGGGAACTTTCTGCTATCGTGTTATGCCATTCGGGTTGAAGAATACGGGAGCTACATATCAGTAAGTCATGACTGCCTTGTTCCATGATATGATTAATAAGGAGATGGAAGTCTATATGGATGACAAGATTGTCAAATCTCGCACAATCGAAGGGCATTTTGAAGACCTAAATAAACTCTTCAACAGGCTGGGAAAGTTCAAGCTCCGTCTCAATCCACAAAAATGCGACTTCGGTGCAACCGGGGGCAAACTGCTAGGCTTTTTTCGTCAACGAAGATGGTATCAGGATGGACGAAACCAATAAAAAAGAGATCATCAAAATGCTTTCTCCAAGGATTGAGAAAGAAATTCGGGGCTTCCTGGGCGAATACAGTAATCAGCCGATTCATCGCTCAGCTCACGCCCATTTGTGAGCCCATATTTAAGCTCCCAAGGGAAAACTCTCCAAAAGAATGGAACAACGACTGTCAAGCGGCCTTTGACAAGATCAAGAAGTACCTGCTGAAACCCCCAGTGCTCATGCCACCTACACCGGGTAGGCCATTGTTGATATAGATTTCCGTCGTAGCGCAAGCAATCCCCATGGGCATGAGGACTTCTGAGTTGATGAATTCCAAGATCTTTTCTTTTCCCGAATTGCGATTGCCCCATAGCAAGTTCATAAATGTATCAAGGACTTCGAATGGGAGCTGGTTTTCCATCAAGAACATGTCCCAAATAATGAGAGGAATGACGTCATTGCTTATCTCTAACTCCATTTTTCCCTTCATATCCACCATTAAAAACTTCCTATGGCCAACCTAATGTTTATTTTCCATTCAAGATGTTGATAAGGTCACGCAGAGCTAGATGAAAGGAAAACACAACTATAAGCTTGATTCAAATCTCTCATAGCTAACAAGAAGTTTTTAATGGTAGACATTTAAGTGGCGGGCATATTGCGGTCCTGATCGAGATGTGTGCATGTCATCTACTTTTTTTGTGCCATTAATTTGTTAGGACGTTACGCATAAATATTGTTTGATCCAAAACTAAGGTGGCCCACACCACGTGATATGCCTGCTATCGACAAAGATAATTAAAGGTGGAGGGAGAGGTTGAGATTTATTCACACTCACATCATGAAAAACCTGTTACTGTAAATTATTTTTTATGAGATTTTTACTAGAGATATAGATATTTTTTTTAAAAGATATTAAGAAGAAGGAAAATGAGTAGTGAATGAGAGGGAGAACGATTAGCTAGAGGAGAAGCATTCAAGAGGGGAATGAGAGAAGAAGAAGTGGAGTTAGAGAAGGCATTTCCATTAGAAGGGGAAAACATGTGGAGGACTTGAAGTCCACCCTAATCACTCCTCCAAAGTTGGAATCTGGCGGTGACAATAGTGTGAGATGTCTTTAATCTGCACATTAAACAGGGGTTTGATCACTCGACTATCTTGGTCAATCAATCAAATAAGTCTCAAATTATATAGATTGGTATCTGGACAGTTTTGAACAGTCTCGATAGATTGAATTATCGGGTTGATTGATCGACAAAATTCGAAAAATACTTGTAATATCTTTGTATTCTTTTATGCATGTTTGATTGATCGAATATATGGTGCTCGATCAACAGTTAGATCGATGGCGCGCGTAGTTTTCATAATTGCGCAATTAGTTTCCTATTTCGAGTGCTATATTATATATATGGGTGTATTGTGGATATAGGGCATCCTAAGGTATTCCAATTATGGCGTAAGAATTTCTAGGATTTGGAGAGAAGAAAATGAAGGTTTTCTGATTGTAAGTTCGTTCATCTCTTGTACTTTTCATTTTCATAGTCATCATTGTCACTTTCTACCATGATTTTTTTAATGTAAGGATTTTTTTCACGTAAAAATTGTGCGTACTTGTGCATGCTTTATTTTCATTTTCTTATTGTCGTGTGATCCGAAATCGGGGTTTGCTTCCGTGGTTCCCCAACAAGTGGTATAAGAGATAACGTTGGAATTCGAGTTTGGATTTGGGACATGAGTATTGAGGGATCAAACGTGAAGTATGAAACAAAGAAGTTCACCAATAATTTCAAACTATGTAAGGTGAAGATGATAGGCCTTCTAGTTCAACAATGGCTACAACATACACTCCTTGGTGTAGAGAAGCGTCCAACATTTATAAGTGATGAAGAGTAGGAAAAATTGGATGAGAGGGCAAAACCTCAGTCCAACTCTGTTGGCTAATGACATTCTTTATAATGTTCTTGATTAAAAGATTACTGCAGGACTTTGAAAGAAGTTAGATAGAATTATATAAGACAAAATCCCCGTCGAATTATCTGTATCTGAAAAAACAATTATATAATTTGAATATGGTAGAAGGGTTGAATCTTATTGATTACATGTAACACCCCGTGTTTTCAAGACCTGAGTATATGACTCATTTCCCAAAAACCCGAGTGTTAACCTATAGAGAACCAAATTCCATATATATATATATATATATTATATATCTATATATATTATATATATATATATATAATATATATATCTATATATATTTCTTCATCAGAGTTAGCCATTTAATGTAGAATGGATAAATCAATCATAAATGAAAATTTGAAATTTCATTTAGAATATACAAGAGGCTACCTATAATGACTTATACAAACCAATGTCTCCATAGTTACAATTACAAAATGAAATAACATCGTATGTTAAACAAAGTAAATTATAACAAATCTGGAGGTATAAAAGCACGTAGTAACTCTTGACAACAAAATCAGGCATCTTCGACAATGGTCCCTGCTCCTCATCAATATGAACATAAATATCATCTAAGCCACCTACTCTACCTATACGGTTAAATATTTAATGGATGAGTGGCTAACTCAATGTGAATTCTCCTCAAGATTACACACCGCCGCCTTAGCTAAGCATAGTTAACAAACAACAAGGCGATCAAAAATACATGATGTAGTCTTTTTAAATGCATGGATGCTTGAATGCACATCGACCTAGGGATGTTCATCCAGTCGGACTTGGACTCGTTACCCATACATAAGATTGGTCACCATCGTAGCATATCTCGTACAACATAGTGACCAAGTCATCATACATATCACGTACGTAGGTCACTACCGTAGCATAACTCGTATAACATAGTGACCAAGTATTAATAATCAGTAGTCTGGGAGCTAGCGAAATGATGCCCCAATAAAAAGGGCACGTGCTACAACATCCAGAATTAACCACCCGTCATCGCCAATATGCTATGAATGTATGATTAGCCAAACTATTATTATTCCAATTATAATCAGCCGGTTTGAGTAACTCAATGGTCACTACAGGGGGCTCGTTACCCAGCGTAGGCCGACAACTCGGGCATAGTGCCCCATGACCAACATCCCCGTCTCATGAGATTTCTCCATCTTAGGATGCTTAATAGATGCCCATCGACCAATGGCCAATCAAATTCGATAATTAAGGATTACCATCGTATGGTCATACGCCATCGAAGCCACACAAGACAACCATTAAAACATGTGACAGATATTAAATCGCAGCGATAAAAGGATGCTCGGAACATTAAAACGAGATGGTAAAGGGGTCAGGTAAGGTTAAATCAGAGCGGTTAAAGTGGTAATTTCTAAGCTTCTAAAGCCGGATGACCTATGGATAGTAAATCCCACATTAATGTTTCATGTCCCATGTAACCTCCAAGTCAAGGGCCCATCCCTTACCACACTCCACTTTGTTACATCCTAGGCATAAGTTCACTTACACAAGAGGGCTTACCCACTAATAAGTATAGTGAATATAGATCCATAAGTGACTTACAACAATTCATGTAAAAGCATATAGCTATAGCATGACAGACATATGTTAAGCATAATAATCACAATAGGTCATGATGTGAACTAGCGATCAAAATGAGAGTTATCATATAAGTAATATCGCATGCAAGCATGGTTCACAACTATCAGCCATAAATCAGATATAAATCATGTCTTAGAGTTTATGACTAGTGTAAGAGGTTGCATGCTATGAGATAACAATTGTGATTATTAATAAACACTATTACTTAACTAATTTAGAAATGGAAAGCTTAAGGGGAAGAAATCATCACCTCTAAAGGGAGCGCTTCTGGTTCTAAGGTACTTAGAGTTTTAGGAAGATCCGATCACCTTGGAGCTTTCCGTTTCAAAAGTAAAACAATGTGGTAGTAGATGAAAACCCAATTATTTCGATGACTAACCTGCCTTCTAAACACCATGCTAGGCATGTTCCTATCCCAACAAGGAGAGCTTGTTCTTGTGAGCTTAGAGTAATCAACACAAGTCCAATGCATGCCTGCATATCTAAGTTTGCATCCAAAATTTTCATTTGATTAAGTAACATTGCAGTTATAAATTTACTAGAGTCAAGTTGATTTGGCTAATTTGAATTCAGGTGTGGGTATTTACCTAAGGTGAACCTTGCTCGCGCTCAGCCTAGCGATGGTTAAAGGGTGTAGATGCACTCCCAACAGCCCTAGTTGTAGCGCAACCTGAAGGCGATAGGTCCTAGCTCTTTGGTTTGCGTCGAGACTCGGGGAGGATGGTGGTGGCCTGGCGAGCTACAACTGGGTTGAACACCTACCATGGTAAGGGACTTAGCTTGCTGTCAGGTTAGCATTAATCGGTGCTGGAATGTGTCAACTCGACACGCCACACACAATCTCAACTCGGCCCCTAATGGTCGGGTGCGTTAAACCAAGAGTAGTACCCCCTACTCGTTTTGCACTGAGTCGCTGACTAGCTCCGATCGGGGCTCAGACTCGTCAACTTGACCGTGGCCTGGGGTATGGACAAATATGTCTTAAATCTGTCTAGTGGTCTGTCGATGATTATCGACAGGGTTTTAGATGATATCGACAGATGTCTTAAAACTGTCTGTTGGTCTGTCGATGATATCGACATTGTCTCGATGTCATCAATAATTCACTGTATTTTTCACCCCCTGGTTGCTAGACAGTTTTGGTCCTGTTCCGATATCATCGAGAGACCTTCAGATGATATCGAGGCTGTCATCGAGAGTGGCTCGATGACATCGATAAGTTCCACAGATGCGATTGCAGAAACGCAGATTTTGCGGATTTTGTTTCGTATTTGGATTCTACCTCTTTTTATATTCTTATTTAAAGGGGTGTATGCGAGATTGGGGTGTATGCTAAGGCTTTCTAAAGGAGTTCCAAGGGTTCCTAAAAGGATTTTAGGGTTTCTAAAGGGTGTAGCAAGGGTGAGATTCAAGTTGTTTGAATCAGGTAAGTCCTCTCTCTTTGTAATTTCTATTTTCATAGTGATCTGTTTGCTTTGCCATGGTTTTTTTCCCGCAAGGGTTTTCCACGTTAAATCTGTGTTCTCTTGTGTGTGCTTGGTGTCATTGGATTGCTATCCTAGATCTAGATCTGTGTGATTCCGCAGGCCAAATCCTCAACAAGTGGTATCAAAGCAATCGTTGGGGCACAGATCTAAATCCGAGGGATTAGTAATAATGGCGAGCACCAGGTATGAGATTGAGAAGTACTCAGGAAAAATAATTTTGAGTTATGGAAGATCAAGATGATGAGTTTCCTTAATCAAGCAAGGCGAAAATGGTGCTCTTGAGGAGCGAAAGTCTACTATGACTGATGAATGATTGGAATACTCTTGATAAGAAGGCTTTATCATCGATCCGTTTGTCTCACGGATGAGGTTCTCTACAATGTCATGAGGAGAAAATGACGGCTAAGTTAATGGGCGAAGTTAAAGGATGTCTATGCGAAAAAATCCTCTGAAATCGCCTACACTTGAAGCGGCAGTAGTAATAACTTCAAGATGGCAGAGGGTGGAGATCTGGAGGCTCACATCAGCAATTTTAATAAATTAGTTTTGCAAGTTGCTGGATATGGAGGAAGTGGTGAAAGAAGAAGAACAAGCATGTATGTTGTTTGAATTCTCTTCCGGCATCGTATGAGTCATTCAAAGACACCATGTGTAGCACGAATAAAACCCTGAGTGTCGACACCGTTATCTCAACCCCTTCAAGGGAAGGCTATGAAAAAGCTAAACGGCAACATGGGATATCTTCTGATGCACTGTTTACAATGGATAAGAATTCTGAACAAGGTACGGATTTCTTCAAGTTATAGATCCAAATCCAAGGGCAGGGTTAAAGAAAAGGTAAAGTGCTGAAATTGTGGAAGGAAGGACATGTGAAGAAGGATTATGAAAATCCTAAATTGAAGAGAGAAGATTTTAAGGCTTCGTACAGGGAGGCCAATGTTGCCACGTCAGATGGATCGAGTGCATGTGATGGGATGTTTTGTCTGTGTCTTTGCTCAGACGGCCATAAGATTATCGTAAGGATGATGGATGCTAGACACAGGGGCATCTTTTCACATGACTCCTCTTCAGAGTTGGTTCGCCAGCTATAGGGAGTGCGATGGTGGACAGGTGTTTATGGGCAATGGCTTTGCCTGTAATGTTATGGCTGTTGGTACGGTGCGCATTAGGATGTTTTGATGGGGTGGAGCGTACCCTGACTGATGTCAGGCACGTTCCTAATTTGAAGCAGAATCTGATTTCTCTTGGTGTACTTGAGGCAAAAGGATGCAAGTACACAGGTATTGATAGTGCTCTTAAGGTATCTAAGGGGGCACGGGTAATCATGAAAGCGCAATGACTCGGTAACTTGTACAGTTGATTGGGAGCACATCAAAAGGTGGGAGCTGTAGTGGATGTAGCGGATTCCACCTCTTGCACGTGTTATGGCATGTTGGGGCATGGCCACATGAGTGGGGCAGGGCAGGAAGGCTGAGACGTGTGGACAGGGATACAAATCAGGTGGAGCAGCCACCTGTGAGAAGAATCACACGGCATGATCGTAGGATATCGGCGAGGTATATGGACGACTCCAATATCGTAGAGGATTCATCTTCTATTTAGATGGCTCTAGGTGAGCCTGGTGCTAAAAAGTGAAAGGTGACTATAGGTGATGTGATGGATTCGTTGTACCAGAACCGACACATATATGAGCTGGTGGAGCTTTCAGTGGGCCAGAGAGTGGTTGGATGCAGGTGGATCTTCAGGAGGATCAGTATAGATACAGGGCGAGGTTGGTAGCGAAGGGTTATGCTCAGAGAGAAGGATCGGCTTCTCAGAGATATATCGCACCGACGGTAATAGCAGGTGTCTATTAGATCCGTGATTGGCACTGGTTGGCCAATGTGATCTTGAGCTGGAAGTATGGATGTGGAGTTTACACTTCTACAAGGGAAAGTGAAGAGCAGATCTACATGAACAACCAGAGCAGTTCGAAGTTAAAGGGCTGAGAAAAGACTTTGGAGGAGGTCGTGGTTCAACCTGTCGCCTAAGCAATGGTTTGATTCCTTCATGGTGAGTCAGGAATTGATGACATGTAGATCATCAATTATGACATGTCTGAAATCAATGTATTGAAGACTCGGTTAAGTGAGACATTCAGGATGAAGGATCGGGGGCTGTAAAGATGGTTCTCGCAATTGAGACTGAAAGAGGAGTAGGCTTTAGTAATCACAGGAGGAATACCTTGTGTGTAAGTATTGATCAAGGAGGTGATGGACCATATAAATTCGGAGAGCGTTCCCTACTCGTCTCTCCTCAAGTTTTCCTCAGGACATGTCCCAAAACAGATGAGGAAAGCAGGATATCTCATGAGCCTTATTTGAAAGTGGTTGGCAGTGTATGTCATGGTTTGGATTAGACCGATTATTTCACAGGCTATCAATGTTGTGAGCAAGTACCCCCGGCAAGTAATATTGGGTAACGGTGAGATGGTAAGAAAACTACGTCTTTTCTTTTGGAAGACAGAGCAAAGGTGGTTGGCCATGTGGATTTTGATTCGGCAGACATGCTCACCTAATCGTTCCTGCAGAGAGTTCAAGTTCTATGTAATTTCTCTGGGCTTGGTGATGGCGTAAAAGAAAGATAGAGTGTGTAAGATAAGCTATGATATGTGTAGAAATAAGAGAAGGGGATAAGAAGCTACACGGATGAAGATTGAAGACATGGTGGAGATTATTATGGACAGATGTCTTAAATCTGTCTGGTGGTCTGTCGATGATATCGACAGGGTTTTAGATGATATCGACAGATGTCTTAAAACTGTCTGTATCTGTCGATGATATCAACAGGGTCTCAATGCCATCGATAATTCACAGTATTTTTCATCCCTGGTTGCTGGACAGTTTTAGTCCTGTTCCGATATCATCGAGAGACCTTCAGATGAATCAAGGCTGTCATCGAGAGTGGCTCGATGACATGGAATAGTTCCGCAAATGCGATTGTGGAAACGCAGATTTTGCAGATTTTGTTTCTTATTTGGATTCTACCTCTTTCTATTCTTATTTTAAAGGGGTGTATGTAGGATTGGGGTGTATGCTAAGGCTTTCTAAAGGAGTTTCCAAGGGTTCCTAAAAGAATTTTAGGATTTCTAAAGGGTAGCAAGGGTGAGATTCGAGGTTGTTCGAATCGGGTAAGTCCTCTCTCTTTGTAATTTCTATTTTCATAGTGAGATCTGTCGCTTTGTACCATGGTTTTTTTCCCACAAGTTTTCCACGTTAAATCTGCGTTCTCTTGTGTGTGCTTGGTGTCATTGGATTGTTATCCTAATCTAGCTCTGTGTGATTCTACAGGCCAAAATCCTTAACATCAAGTCCTGATTCATTAACTTGATGGATGAAACACTGTCTGTAAACGCCCTGAAAATTGGGGGTCGCGTATATATTCAACTCCGAGTTCCAGGGGTCACTTACGACCGGTTTACATTAATATG
>JAJHSJ010000051.1:0-48363 GCA_021015155.1 Magnolia officinalis
TTCCTCGAAATGGACACTCGTCATTCAGGTCCAGATGAGAAGGGCACTAGTTGGATTTCAAAACCAAGCCTACCACTTCACTATTTTTATTAGGAATGGCGCCCCGCGTCAACTGATTACTCCTAGTTGATTCTTGATTACTGAGTGGGTCGGGCCCAAGGGAATAGGGTCTCAGCCATGATGTATTCAGCCTCCTTTTTGAATTAGGTTATGGTGGAGGTGCTCTTGAGGAAATGTGACTTCTTTCATCGCTTGAATCCCCATGGTATGGCTTGAGGCAGCTTGCATGAAACACCGGATGGAGCTTTAGCCAACTTCCAGCGAGGCTAACTTGATCATAAAAAGATAACTTGAGGATCAAAGGCTAACTTGATCATGTATCTTTTATGATATCATTTTATGATCATATCTTCTGTGAGAGGCGTAGCTGGACCGCTTCACTTGAAGTTCCCAATTTGCTGAATCATTCATAGATTTTTTTATTATTATTTTATTATATAATAATAACCGGTTCCCAATAAAATTTTATTATTTCATTCATAACACATAGGTATAGTTATGAATGAAATAAAATGAAATAATAAAATCTCATTATTATTATGAATGAAATAATAAAATGAAATAATAAGATATCATAAAAATCCCATAAAATGAATGAAATAATAAAATGAAATAATAAAATGAGTCAGTGAGGCGGCTATGAAGGCGTAAGATATCATAAAATCTCATTTGCTGTGAGAGGCGTAGCTGGACCGCTTCATAAAATCTCATTTTCATGATCATAAAATGATATCATAAAAAGATACATGTACCACAAATTTTCATGGTATCAGAGCACTAGCTCTTGGGAAACGTTCACTTGGTTCGTGTAAAGTGTAGTCTGAATACCTCGTTATGTGTTTTCTCTTTGGCGCAGTCTACCGCTGTGTCTGCATCCTTCTCTTCAGAACTGAGTATCTCGTATATCGCCCATTTTTTGTCCATAAGATTGACACAGACGAACTATATACCATGGAAAACCCAGAGAATGTCGTTAATTGAAGTGCAAGATCTTCTCAGTTTTGTTGATGGAACTGAAAAGAACCAAAGAAAGTGACCTTGATCGAAATAGCCAAATTGGCACGAACTAAACAAAATCCTTTCTTTAAACTTCCCTTTGGTCAAACTTTCCCAAAAAAGAAAAAGCGAAGGGAGCCCTCGTCCCACTTTCCCTTCCCCACCCTCTCGAGGTGGCCTCGCGGTGACGTATGTATAGCTGACGAGAGTGAAGCCGGGGTTGGGAAGTGCTATGAGACCCGTGCCCTCGGGAAGGGGGACTAGCGTCGACTTGCTTTCCTCGCTTGTTAGGATTGGGGACTTATCCCTGACTTCCGACACTAGAATTGGCCATATGGGCAAAGAAGCCCCTTGAATCAATGCACTCTACTTGAGTCGGAAGGCAGGGGTTTGATTGAGTTGAACAATCGCCCCGTGTTGACTTGTTACTTCTATTTGTTCTAGGTTACTCTTCGTTGGATCGGGCATGAAAGGGATTATCATATTCCCACAATTCAATTAGATGTAAAACCTAGAAACCCCCTCCATACCGATTCATCTTGATGGCGGACTCCCTTGGTAGGCTTATTGATTAGGGAGGCTATAGTCGACCGGAAACCCAGGTACTGTTGATACGAGAACCTAGAGCGGGCAAGAACGGGTCGAACTCCAGTTAAGCGCATAGAAAACCGAGGGACGCTTCCTCCGCCATGAAGCAGCACTAAAGAAGGACCGCGCTTCCTCTGGTCCGGAAGACAGGGTTTCAAAAGCGAGAACCTAGAGCGGGCAAGGTAGTCCTAGTTTAAAACCGAAGCTCACTTGCCGAGCTCAAATGCTGACGGGAACTCACCCGCAACCTGACGCGTTGCGGCGCCTTCGCTTGTTTGTGGTCTTGGGAAAACGTGGCCGTGGTTCTCCACTCCCATTAGAGTTTTGGTTGGGGCTGTGTTGGTTTGAATAACATAAGGTGTAATTTTGGCTCAAGAGAAGGGCATCAGAGTAATTGTTGAGATTTGCACAACATGAAATAGGCAAGGAGGATAGTAGCACACGAGTGGGCAACTGGCCAAAGCACGGCCAATGTCACGTGGAGGCAGCACCTTGAGCGCCTCTCGTCCTTCAGTTTTGCTCCAACTTTAGGGGGAGGCTCCTCCTATACATGTGGACAACCCTGATCATTTGAAGCTGTCGTGTTGTCTCCCCTTTTTCTCTGAATTGGGCTTTGGAATGGCTTGGGCCAAAATGGTTATGGATTTGGTTTGACAAGGGGCTTGACTGGGTAGGATATGTGGGCTGACTAGGTGAGTTGACTTAGTGGGTTGACTCAGCGAGTTAACTCTATGGATAGGTTTTCCTAAAGTTTGGGTTTATGACTAGTTTTAGGGTCATATTTATAGGGTTCTAGGGTTTGGATGAGGTTTAAGGTTTGGCTTATGGTTCGAATCAGGTTTAGGGTTTTGGCTTAAGGTTAAGGGTATGGATTGGGTTTTCTGTTTAATCATCTTATCGGCCCATGGTGTGGTGTTTACAATATTACATGTCAATTACAAATGATTTATAACTTGAATATAAGACATGTAAACTTGCATGCTCCCCCATAGTTTCTCCCCCCATCTTCATCAATCCTTTACAACAACAAACAAATCCTGCAAAACGAAATTTAATTTCTTTTAGTGGGACTTAATCTTTCTCCCCATTCTTGTCAGTATTTGACAAAGAGATAATTCCATAGATATAACAATTAAACACAAAAAATAATAATAATAAAAGCTCTATAAATCATAGATATACCAATAAAAACAAACTAACAAGGGTATAGGGTGCATATATATATAAACAACATGAAGCATGCATATATGGCTATTTGAAAAGAGATATCATTTGAAATAACAATGACCAATGATAGTTTGGTAATAAACACATGATATTAAAATCAAGCAACTTGAAAGCTAAAGACTATTATAAAGAAAACAAGGCTATAATCCTCGAATTTACCTATTTAGCATAAGACGATGCTCTAATCCTCATATTTTTCTACAGGGCTCATTCAATGAGACTAAACTCATTAGATATAACTATTAAGTCCATAAGGACATTCTAAGGTTACCTATCTAAGGTGTTATGGTCTCCTAAGTCTATAAGGAAGGACACCGTTGTGGAGGCTGTTAGAACACATAAGTGTCCAAGATCTTCATCACTAGAGGAGTCTCTTAAGTTGGATTTGGATTCCTCTGTATCATCCCATGTTGTTGCCATAACATTGCCTTTGGATCTTACTTTGTTAGTGCATATAAAGGCACCATGTCCATAACCCTCAAAGTTGGAACATTGGGTTACACTTGATTTTTTAAAAAACTTATCTGTACGCACAGGTTCAACCGATTTACCCTTTGTGTTACAACTCTTCCCTCTACTAAATTTGAGAAATTTCTTAAAATTTCTAGACAATTCATCTTCCTCATCCTCAACATTATTATCACTTTCAGATTTAACAATCTTATGTATATGTGAAATTTTAAGGACGGCTAGTTTCTTTGTTATAAAAGGGTCTTAAAGCGTAGTTCATATGTTTTTAAGGAATCTGAGAGTTCTTCTGTAACACCCCAAATTTTTGCTATTTTAGATTTCAAAAAAAAAAAAATCCTATTTTTTTTTTTTATATAACTAGCCACGTCATCACTTACTGACCCTTGACGCTCGAGGTGAGCTTATACATAGCTGGTACCGATAAAGAACCGTACAAATAAGATTGATTAACCATAGAAAACCAATGAATCCAACAGATCACTGAAACATCGAGATTAGCCCCATGATTTGTTTACATAGGGCCCAAATCTAACCGACCTGCCACCAACTAACCAAACAACCGTAACTAAATTAGAAATCTACCCAAACTCGTGCTAGCTATGAATCAGACCTTAATTAATAACCAAATCAACCCAGTTACTCTTTTAGCCTAAAATTGATGGTTTAGAGTGATCGTGACTGAATCACCATTTTCGTTAATTTCGAATAGGCCATACTGTGAACTTAGTTAATCCATACCTCGACAACTGCGCCCAAGAAATCTCCCTACCCATTTACTCTAGAAATGCTCCGATTATCTGAACAAGCTTTAGACCGCTCGTTAGTGGGTCACTAATTCTGAAATTATAGAGTAATGTTCATCTCACTGGGCTTGTGGTCTATTGCGGGCAATAAACTCAAAAGATGCCTTAAAACGGACGATTTGCGCTGTCTAGTTGGAACTTGTAAAATGCAACTCTCCCAAGTATTGGCCAAAAATCTGAATTTTAAAATAAATGGCCCTGCAACTTAAGATAATAAATTAGGACATTCTAGCCATCGGATTCTACCCAAATTTGCACCATAGGTTAAAGATATTTCCCTGCACTCGTCCGTCAAATCTGATCCCTGATTGAGAAATGGTGACCGTTGATCACAAATCGGACCCTTGCAATAAAACCTTATGTCCGTTTACCGTCAAACTTTGTACAGCGCTTCATCAGGCCATGGTTCACCTATCCCATAAATTAGATGGGCTAGGGGGCCATCAAGGCAGGCCCAACAGTTAGAAATGGGTCCCACAGGGCCATTTGAAGGAATTTATAGAACTCAGGGCCAACTGATTTAAAATTTAGGGTATAAAACACTTTAACCCCCCTCTCTCCCTCATTCCCATAGCAATTTTCAGTAAAGGGAGAGAGAGAGAGGAGAGAGAAGAGAGAGAGAGAGAGTGAGAGAGAAAGGAGGTTGTGAGAGGGGAGCTATGAAATTAGAATTTCCACACTCCTACCTCCATCATTCGCCGGGAACCACAGTCCTAGCGCCGTAGAGACACGGTGTGGCTGATCTACGACAACAAATTTGAGTTCTCCTCCATTTTTCTTAAGCTAGGGTCGATGCATGCGCCTTGACACGAAGTTCATGTGACATAGGGCCCGACACGTCAAACTTGCGGACCCGGCGCCACTAGAACAACTACGAGAACTTTTGATCAACGATAGGTGTGGACCATTACCTTTAGGTGGCTGATTATCGTGCCTAGCGTAAATCATAGTGATTTTGTGTGGAAACTATGTCTTCATGTTGCTGAATTTTATGTATTGTTTGGTTTAGGATCCATGCATAAAATTTCACTAAAACTGGAGAGGGATTTAGGTCTCGAGGTTCCTTGATATGTAGATTGCTGAATTTTTGGTCAATTTAGGGAATTGCAGGTGTAGTTCCCCAATGTTGCTGATTTTGTACCTTAAATTTTGTCACATGCAATTGATAGATGTAATTGGGTGAATTGTTGTCCACTTGTTGAATTGCAGAATTACGTTGCACTTGACTTCCCCTATGTTGCTGATTTGTATGTTATATGTTGGCACATGTAATTGAAATGGTGTAAGTTGGGTGTATGGCTATCCACTTTGTTGAATTGCTAAAATATGTTGAACCTTATTTCCACTGTTGCTGATCTTATAAGATTGACCTTGTTGCATGCGGATGGCTTGTGGGAATCTAGTGTATTGCTGTCCAAATTGTCGAAATTCTGAAATATGCTAGTCTCTTGTTGGAATTGTTGAATATATGCTATACACTTGCGCACATGCTCCTTTGTGGATTGGCCAACCAACCGAAACTCTTTTTAGGCAACCTTTCCGTTGGGTTAGCCCACGGGCAAGTTTTGCCCGACTAGCCAAACCACGAGTTGTCGGCCGTAGTTGGACTACATGAGACGTTGTTCTCAGGTTGTACAGTCCGTGGTTTGTCTCGTGGGGGCAGATTGGTCCACTAGTTGGCCATCCTTGTATGTTAACCATGTTGTACACGCTTGTTGGAACCTGAGGCACCCTGTAACTCTTGCGCCCATTGATAACCATAAATTACGGCCGATAAGACTCATGAGCCGGGGATGGTGGTATGGGACACAATGCTCGAGCTGTCGGCCTACGCTGGGGTGACGAGTCTCCCCGTAGTGACCAATGAGCACCAAAGACTCGTGAGCCGGGAATGGTGGTATGGGACACTATGCCTGAGTTGTCGGCCTATGCAGGGGTGACGACCTCCCCGTAGTGACCGCGAGCAAGACTCTAATGTCTTAAACGTTTTCGTATGAGCTAAATCTATGGGAATGACAATGTGTAAGCGAGATGTGATGTGTGAAATCATGATTCAATCAATGTTTACAACTTCTAATCATGGATTGATAATTAGAACTCAACTATAAAATCTATCAGATAACTAAATGTAACGTCTCAGAAAAATCCGTACAAAGACCTGAGTACCACCTCAGGTAGAAATCACTCAGGACCAAATCCTTTAGAAATTAGGCGAGAATTAGCTAGTGCTAAATTAGAGTACCGGTGAGATTAGCACTAATCACTTTAAATACGATCTGCAAGACCCAAAACTTGCAGAATCATCGACGTTACATTACCCTATAATCTAGGGTCAATCTCATTACCTAGTTGCTCTCGTGAGCATTTCGAAACTCCGTATCTGTAACATCCCGGATTTTTGCCAATTTGGGATTAGATGTCCTTAGGCGATGGGTTGCTCTTAATACCTTATTATTTCGTCAGAACTGAACCCCACAGTCTAAAATCGCTTCTGAACCCATTTCCTCACAAATCCCACCCTTCACTACCTTGTGCCTTCAATTTTTCAAAGCACTTTCGCCCTAGACACTAACTTAAACTAGCTAAGTAGTAAAACTTGGATCACTTTATATACAAACTACAAAGGCCTAAGTACCATCTCAACCAGAAAACAATTAGGATTAAATCCTTTAGAAATTTAACAAAGTTAACTAAGTGCAAACTCGATTAGCCATGAAATCCGTTGGGATCGCTTTAAATACGATCTGCAAGACCCAAAACTTGTAAAACATGTGACTCTAGGTTACCCTAAAGTCTAGAGCCAAACTCATTACCCGTTTGCTCTCGGGACTGAAACGAAACTTCGTATGAGGTCTAGATCGCACATCGAGAGTCCGATTAACACGAAGCTAAGGAACCAGGACCGCCCCACTGGGCTTGACAATCATCTCAAAAATCAGATGATTCCGATGTCCCACGACCATTCTTTTCACTCCGGAGCGAGGGAGTGTGAAAAACACTATTCCCATTCCAAAATAAATATCTGGAATAGTGATCTGGCACCTTTCACTTGCGCATCAGTATTAAGCAACCTGACCGTCAGAATCAGACCAAATTACACCCTCGGATCAGGAAAAATTTCAGGAACATTTACATGTACTTGGAATTTCGGATCGTGGCCCACTGACCGTTGAACTGAAAGTGGCCCGCCACGTGCGATCTGGGAATCCGTTCGAGTCGAAAACGTAATCCCTCATAGATCCATGTGTGGTGAGCTTAAGTCTGACGTTTGGCTCAAGGAGGGCCACCAGAACCTCTCTTTTGAGCTAGAAAAGTGACGAAATACCTATATTAGCAGTAACCTTTGAACAGGAGTCTATTTCGGTGAGTTTTGAGGCTATATAAGGACCTTAAACCCTCTCCCATTCCAGCCATACGAATTTGGATTTGAGAGAGGGAAAAGAGAGAGAAAGTGAGGGAGAAGTGGGAGAATCTCCCTGCCGTCCTTCCCTGCTGCTATCCATGCTCCACCGCATCCTTCTTGACGCTTTTTCGGCGTTTCCGGCGTCGTTTCTAGGTAAGAAACCCTAACCCTAATCTGTTTTGGGGTTTAGACTGTTGTAGGTTGTGAAGTAGCTAACCTATTTCGTTCTATAGGTCGCCTAGTTGCCGTATACGGAAGCTTAGCAAACCTATCAACTCCGTTACGATTCTACGACAAAAGGTGCGGACTTTAGGTGTATAGGTTACGTTTTTCAACGCTTTCAATGTCAGATAATGATAGATTCATGATCTGCATGCAATTGCACATGTACAAAGTGCTTTCCGTTTCCTGTTTCGATTAACATTGTAGAATATGGAATTTCACATACTCTAGATATACGTAGAAATACCATATACGTATTTTTTTGGAGAAGTGTTTGACATGTTTATTTAATGTATGATTATACTATATATGGATAAAATACTAGTTTGGCGAAAGGAATCGCCGTAATACATGTTCACTTGTAAATGCTACGTATGTTGAAATTGTGTATTCTAGAAATACCGTATACGTATAAATTTTGGAGATGTATGTATCATGATTATTTGCTGTAGTAATATATTATACATGGATAAAATACTAGCTTGGCTAAAGGATAACCCTAATACATGTTTTACTAACATACACCATGTATGTTGTAATAGTGTATTCTAAGTGTTTGTGGAAATGGCTGAATGAGTATGGAATTCTCATTCATGCTCGCCATGACTAATTGTCATGGATTCATGATTGTTATATTGGCGATACCCCTTTGACGAAAGGATTTGCCCTAAATCACGCCACGGCCATTATACCCTCTATATGCTAAAATGTGTGGCCCAAGTGTTTGTGGAAATGACTGAATGGATATGGAACTTGGATTCCTACTTACCATGACTATCCGTCGTGGGTGTACGCGTATTATGATTGGGGCAACTCCCTAGTGAAAGGATTTGGCCTAATGCCTATGTGATCGACATATGTCATGTATGTTGATGTATGTTTGTTTATGTGTTTCTTGAAATGTCTGAATGTGTAGTAGTTGGCAAATTGTAATATATGAGGGTGTTGAGATATGATTCTCAACCTCTTTTCTATGTGTATAATCTCCTTTGATAGTTGTGTGATTAGGATTTGAACATGTACAAACTCATGCTTGTGTTGTGCTTCATAACATGCTTAACTGTTTTATGATTTTAACTATGTAATGTATATGTTTAAATTTATATTTATGTTGTATGATCCGTCATGGGTGATGGGGGAGCGGAGCAACGAGTGCGTGCAACAGCCCTGGCAGCCCTAAACGGATAATACCCGACTGATTGTATGATTTGAATCCTGATCTATTACTGCTTTATATCTCTGTAATTGATTGTGTTTGGGGCTATGATTATAGTCCAGGCAATCGGTAACGAGATTGAACTCGTGGCTGAGATTCATTTGCCACGTGGGATGTGTTCGACGAACTCGAGTCGTGCGTTGCCTGTCGGCAGTGGCTAGGCCACACGAAGTTGTTTATGCACTTCATGTCGTGCAGCTCAACGGGCGATCGTGCTAGTCGAGCTCATCAAGTAACCCGATCTGCCTTATGCATGTTCACCCTGTTTGGTCGCTACTGCTTGAACCTAGGGTACCAAACTTACCAGTGGCGATCCCCGTTTAACCATGGTACCTAGATCCGCTAAGTCGCATGAGCCGGGCATGGTGGTATGGGACACCGTGGTTGAGCTGTCGGCCTACGCTGGGGCCATGTGCCTCCCCGTAGTGACCATTGCGCAATCAATTCGTGAGCCGAATATGGTGGTATGGGACACTGTATTCGAGCTGTCGATACTTCGGCGAGAGCCGAGTACGGTGAGATCTGTGCTCGTGCTGACGGGCGACGAGTCCTCCGTGGTATCATCGAGTACACTCCAAGGGTCTGTGATTGACCACGAGTCTTTCACAGCAACTAGAGTGTGAGTTGAGCCGAGTACGGTGAGACCTGTACTTGAGCTGACGGCTAGTGATTGAGCCGAGTACGGTGAGACCTGTACTCGAGCTGACGGCCAGCAATTGAGCCGCATACGGTGAGATCTGTATCCGCACTGACGGGTGATGAGCCCTTTGCGATGCCTTCACTACGCTTCTCAAACCATAACATCGTATGAGAATAACTAGGATTGACGACCCTAGAATGGATCATGTTTGGGAATGATACAAGGGAGGTACCTTAGTTTCCTAATACTGCTGTTTGAAATGGACTAATAAAAACTTGGTAATCATGAGCATCATCGCACCGCATGTGCTTTGTAGATGTGGCGCACTGAGGGGGTAAGCATTCGCGAACGTAAGATGATGTCGCTTGAGGGTGGTTTGGCAAGGGCATACAGCATCATGTCATTTCATTCTTGCATTTAATAAGAGTAGTTAGAATTGTTTGATTTGTACCGCTTTATCATTACTGCTTGATTGAATTGATAACATGTTAACCTATGCCTTATTGTTCCACTGAGTTGATCACTCACTCCCACGTTACGGGACGGTGTTCCGAACACCCACCAGATTTGTTGAATTTCAGGTGATGGCGATGCTTGTGAAGCAGAGCCGGACTACTTCTGTGATGATAGGAGGAGTTCTCCTATCTGTATCTCTCTGGCAGGTCAATGAAGACCTGATATTGTATTGACGGGGCTATGGTACATGGGATAGGAGGCATTACACTTCCTCACATTTGGTATATTCTAGAACTGCACTTATATTTATTTAACCTGGTAATGTTATCACACTCTGGAGACTCATCATAGGTTATCTATTTTATCTATCTATCACAGTCTTCCGCTTGCAAATTTAACTGTCTCTGGAGTATGATATGCTGTTTTGGCTTAGTCTCACTCATGTTCAACGCACGAATACTGTCAACATCCAATCATCATTCATTTTGTTGCATAAGTGATGTTCTGGAACTCGGGAGTTGAGTTTATGCTCGACCCCCGATTTTCAGGGCGTTACAGTATCGGACCTGGACTGCACGTCGAAAGTCCGATTGCCCCGAAACTATACCGTTATGACCACCTTGCTGGGCTTGACTACCATCTCGGAAATCAAGTTCTAACAGTGTCCAGGAACGCGCAACTTGAGCCCGGAGCGAAGTGTGTGAGAAACGTGAATATATTTAGAAATAAAATCTAAACTTAAGTAAACTGAGACTTGTCACTTGCGGGCCAAATAAAAGGATTCAAACCGTCAGAATCTGACCCAAATACACCCTCGGATCAGGGGTAATTTTCCACGCATGGCAGTGTACTAGTGGCCCTGATTGAGTGCCGATGACCGTTGAACTGAAACTGGTCCGCCACGGGCAATCTGGAAACCCGATTGGAACGAAAACTCGGCTTGACCTAGATCCAAGGTCAGGAAGCTTAAGTCTAACCGCACGCAGAAAAGGGGGCTTCAGAAGTGCTCTGTTGGATCGAAACTGATGTCCTTTGGACATAACCTAAGTATACCATGACCCTGGGGTCATTCTCATCAATTTTGGGCTTATAAAAAGGGCTTAAACTCTCTCTCTCATAACCCATACGAATTTCCTAAACCCTAGAAGGAAAAGAGAGAGAAAGAGAAGGAAAGAGAGAGAGAGAGTGTGTGGGAGTTTGCTCTCGGGATTAAATCCCGCCACTCCACTTACCATTTCATCACTTCTGAATCGCTAATCCGGCATTCCCAACAATGCACTTGGGTAAGAAAACCTAACCCTGATCTATTTTAGGGTTTCAGATAGTGTAAGTTATGAAATAGCTAACAAAATTCATGTTATAGGTCGCCAATCCGCCGTTGACAAAGACTAAGTGTCTAAAACGACTCCATTACGCGTTTACCGGCGTAAGGTACGGACTATAAACGTACAGGTTATGGTTTTCAAGGCTTTCAATGTCGTTTAATGATTTATTACTGACGTGGATGGTATTTCACATGCCCAATGCGATGTCTGTCTAGCCTTTCAGATATATATGAACTACGTTGAGTTTAGGTTAATCCATGTGTTTGTTGAAATAATTGTATAAGTATGGAATTTGAATTTGAGTTTTCCATGATTAACTGCTGTCTATGTATGCTAGATGTACATGTAACAACTCCTGGATGAAAGATTAGCCCTAATACATGTTATATCAACATACGTTGCGTAGGTCCTATTGTGTAGCCTAAGTGTTTGTGAAAATGACTGAATGAGTATAGAATTCACATTCGTGCTCGCCATGACTAGCTGTCATGGATATATGATTGTTGTATAGGCGATAACCCTTTGGCGAGAGGATTGACCCTAATACGTATGATAACTAATATATATCATATATGATGGAATGCGTAGGCTAAGTGTTTGTAAAAGGTCTGAATGAGTTAGTAGTTAGTAAGGAGTACCTGTATGCGGGTTGAGATATGATTCTCAACTACCTCAATGATGTGTATGATTTCCTCTATGCATGTCATATTCTGATGTCTGGTTCTTTATGAATTGAATGTGTGTGAATTCATGTTTACATTGCATTTCAGAACATGTTCATGTGATTGTATGATTTGAAATATCGATACATTACTGCTTTAACTATCTTGTCGGAGATTTTGTTGTACTTGAATGTGGTTGGGGCTATCATATAGTCCAGGCAATCGGTAACAGGCCTCGAATTGGTGGCTGAGATTATTTCACCACACAGGAGGTGTTCGATGAATCCGAGTCGTACTTGGGTTGTCGACAGTGGTTAGGCCACACGGAGTACTTACGCACTTCATGTCAATTAACTCAACGTGTGCTCGTACTAGTCGAGCCCGTCAAGTAACCCGATTGGCCCGATGTATGTTCACCATGTTTGGACACTACTGCTTGAACCTAAGGTACCAAACCCACCAGTGGAATCCCCGTTAACCTTGGTACCTCGATCTGCTAAGACTCATGAGCCAGACATAGTGATATGGGACACCGTGGTCGAGCTGTCGGCCTACGCTATGGCGATGAGCCTCCCCATAGTGACCAGTGAGCAACATTGCCTCGTGAGCCGAATACGGTGGTATGGGACACTGTATTCGAGCTGTCAGCCTACACTGATTAGGTGACGAGCCCTTTATAGTGACCTCGAGCATACTCTGAGACTGCGTTGAGGTGACGAGCCTTTTTCGTAGCCAATAGAGTATAAACTAGGCATGCTCTAGTAAGGCGACGAGCCTTTTTGCAGTGACCTAGAACCACAACATGGTATGGGAGTTGCTAGGACTGACGACCCTCGACCGCATTGTTAGGAACTGATATGAGGGAGGTATCTTAACTTCTCAATCCTGCTGTATGAATAAACCTAAGTAAGAACTGGACTAACACGATCATAACATTGCATTGCACGATGCTTGGCGAGAAAGTAGCATGTGTCTGGAGTGGTGCATGCTGCGACCATGAGATGAAGTTCGCAGAGGGAGTGCAGGTGAGGGCGTGCATCATTTCATATCATCCTTGCATTAATAAGAGTACTTAGGGCTGAATTGTTGTACTGCTTTATCATTACTGCTTGATTAAATTGATAACATGTTAACCTTTGCGTTATAATTTCACTGAGTTAGCTACTCACTCCCACGTTCTAGGACGATGTGTGCACACCAACCAGACCTTGTCTTAGCTGCAGGTGGAGGCGATGCCTACGAGGCAAAGCCGGACTATGAGGATGACGAGGTGGCATTCTCTTTCATGCAGTTTTCAGGCAGGTTCATGTGAGTCGTGGCCTGATCGACGTGGACTTCTGGGATGTTGACTAGATGCCCTTACACTCGTTATTTTATCTTTTTGAATTACACATGTATATTCATTTTTGGTCCATTTTGGGAAGTATACATGTATATATTTAACCTGGTAACATGTTCACACTCTGGAGACTTACAACAGTTTATACACTTTATATATCTATCATAGGTCTTCCACTTACGTAATTTAACTGTCTCTGGAGTATGATATGTTGTTTTGGTGTAATCCCACTCATGTTTAATGCACTAACACGAACAGCATTTAATCATCATTAGTTATGTTGCATAAGTGATGCGTTGGAACTCAAGAGTGGAGCTTATGCTCGACCGCCAATTTTCAGGGCGTTACAAGTTAGTATCAAAGCATGATTTGGATTAAACTAGACCTGGGTTATGGTCACACGACCTACGCTGACGCATTTCAACGTAGGAGGGTGCGAGAAAATGTAGAGACAGACTTAGGCTTTTCAATTTCACCAAACGGCGAAATCGATCGAAATCGACCATCGAGATCGGGCTCATACATACCCGTGATCACTTGAGGCGATCCTAACACCCCCCTAGACCATCAATCGACGGGTTTAGATGAAGATCAAGTAGGTTTCACACGTAACAAACCAAAAATACGCGAATATACATGAGACGGGACCCGGAGCGACTCGAAACGAAGCCGGGGCCTAAATTGAATGATCCGGAGGGATCTACAGTGGGCCCCACATCACTTTTACATCCTAGGGGGATGGCCTCGCCAAAACGGTGAGCCATCGCGGGAACCTCTAGGGGTCGGCGAGGGCCTCGCCTGTTTCGCGAGGCCTCGCCGATTTCTGGGCCAGGGCCGGTGCAGGTCGGTTGGGCCGACCACGGTGGGGAGCTGTGTGGCCGACCAAATCACTTTAAAAGTGATTTTATCACTCCGTTTACCCCCCTCCCTCATTCCACACCACTCCTAGCTCTCCTTTTCTCCAGAAAACCTAAAAATCTTCACTCAAATCACCCCTCCAAGCTGATTTCCGTCACTTTTCTTGCTCCATTTGCACCACCCATGCAAATCCCTCTTCCACAGCCGTTTCTCTCTTTTAATCCCTCTCATTTGTGTACACAAACCCTTCTTGTGTCTCAAATTCATGGGAACCCCATTAAGCCATCCCATTTCCCTATTTTCTCTCCTTTTTCATGACTCTATTTGAGCTTGTTACAATCATATTCTCGATTTCCACCATTCTTTCTCTCATGGGAAAGAAACGAGCTCCCATGGATGAGGCCGGCCCTAGTCGCCCTACTCGTTCAAGGAGGCCAAGAGGCGCCACCACAAACTCGAACGTTGATAGAGAGATAAGAACGAAACGGGATCTCGATCCCCAGGCCCCCCTCGAGAGGACTCTATTAGTGGAGCTGTCTCATGGAAGATTCCAGGGCCGCAGGGTCCTTTTTGAAGCACATATGGATGAGAAGCTCTTTAGGGAATATCTATTATTGGAGCACCTGAGTGACGCTGGATGGGGTCCCGTGTTTGAGGGAAAGTCTCATGCCAATGTGGGCACTGTCTGAGCCTTCTACGCCCATATTCGAGGCCTACACTGGAGCCATTGCAGTTCAAGATTCCCGTTGGAAGAGTTCAACAAGATGAAATTTGATCTTGGCAAGTGCATTTTAAAATTATTATTTATGCCTACTTGTATCATAGTGTATATATTTGCTAGATTGAATTCCAATTTTTGTATAAATTGTAAGAAATATGAATTTTTGGACATCCTTCGACCAGTCGTGAGTATACTCGACCAGTCGACCTTCGACCGGTCGTAGATATCCATGACCAGTCGTAGATCTCGGAAATCACTTAAAATTTGGGAATCTTTGCTTTCTTCCTCACTTCGTTTTTCCTCTCTAAGGAGCCGAGCTTCGACTTGTCGAACCCATCTTTCATGTTCTTCAAGGTTAGTGTTCCAAATCATGTTTTTCTTGCAGATTTGTGTCTAGATTGTTTACTTTTCAAGCTTTAAGCTTTGTATTTTGGATTTCATTGAGATTTGGGGTTTGGATTTTGAAAAATATGTTTTGAGGAAACCCATTTCTCAATCCTTTGCAACTTCCTATTTCCTTGATATCCGTGTTATAAATGGATTCTAGAGGTAGAAAAACTACTTCCCGTGGTCCTTCTTCTTCCTCCAGATCGACCATTATCACTAAGCGTCATCTTCTTCTTACCAATGATGATCCATCTTATGTTAGAGACATCAGATTACGTAATGTTATTGTTGAACATCCTATTGATGTTAATCATATTGCACCTTTTGACATCATTCCTATGCTTGAAGCTGTACGTTGGGTTAACTTATTACATTGGGGTGGGCCTGCATACCGGTCCATTGCCCAATCCATGTTTACGTGTATTAGTGCTTTTTCACAGGATAATTTAACTTTTAAAATATCTACTAGAGAAGGGCCTTTTGATATTGATCGTCATTTAATTTCAGCTCTTATGGACATTCCTGTGAATGATGAGGGTATTCCTATCCATAACTTAACCGATAAACCCTCAATGTTTGAAAAATGCATGCTCACTAGAGACTTGTGCAACATGGATGTTCAATGGACACAAAAAGGGAATGCGCTTCCCGCAAGGTATTTGTTACCCAAGTACAGAATTCTCCACAAAATCTTTGTGTCTAATCTGTATCCTCGTTCGGGTAATAAAACTGACTTGACTTCGTTTATGGTTCGTGTTATCCACGCTATCTCCAAAGGTACTCAGATTTGTTTACCATCCTTAATCTGTCATTTCATTCTTCAGTTTAGACTCCATCCTTGTCATAGTGACATTCCTTTTGCCTCTTTAATGACTGTATTGGCTACACACATGTTAGTCGATATGCCGGTTGATGAGGCACCAATCCATCATCTGATCTTCAACAATTCTAATATCAATATGATGAAGCTGGATCTACTTCCTGAACAAGGTGGTGGTGATGGTGGTGGTCATGAAGAAGCTGGTGATGACATTAATATGGATGACATTTTTGAGGAGCTGGATTCTGACTCGACAAATGACCCAGATTTTGAACCATCTGATGTTGATGCTCGTCTGAGTGCATTAGAGGATAAAGTTGAGAATATAAATGTAAAGATGGAAAACATGTCTGTTGCTCATGATTTACAATTCAAGTACATGCGCAAATATGTTAGGCGATTGAACAAAGGCATGCATCAACTTGATCCTTCTATTCCTGCTCCGTCATCTGGTTCTAGTTCTGATTAGTTTATATGAGACTTCTGGTCTGTAATAACTTTTTAACTTAGCACATGGTTGACTGAGTTTGAGTAGGATATTATCTATGTTTTATGCTGGATATTTATTCTGTGTGAAGCTATGTTGAGTATCTCTATTTCTGTTTTGCTATAATCTCATAACTCCTCATGTTTACTCTCATATATTCCTTTATTTAGTTCTCCTTTATTGTTGTTTCCTTTGCAATATTGTGACAAAAAGGGGGAGAATGGTTTATTCTTAACGATATGATTGTGAGAGGAGTAACATTGGTTATGTTACTCAGGGGGAGTATGTTTGAACTGGTTGAATATTGAATAATATTGAATAATGACTTGCAGGTAAGCCAGTTGATATGAACTGGTTCATATCTATTTAACCAGTTGTTTTATTTTATGTTTATCTTGGTTATGTGTTTTGTCACTAATTTGACAAAGGGGGAGATTGTAAGTGCTATATTTTATATCCCTATTTGTTGTCAAATTTGTGGTGCCAAAATCACTATTATATATCTTGCCTAAGTGAAGCACTCTCAAAGATCAACATTCATGAATAAGCTAAGCTCACAACAAGCTAAGCTCACAACAAGCAAAGCTCACGAGTACAAAGATCAAACTTGAATGCAAGAACTACTCACAAGACATTACTCAAGTTGTAAGACTTCAAGAAGAGTACAAGGCAGTTCATAAAGAACTCAAGACACATTCAAGATTGAGCTACATCAAGATTTCAAGATTGAACTACATCAAGACTTCAAGGCTCATACATCAAGGTCACTAGTTCTTAATGTTTCAATGTCCTTACTTCATGGTTAAGGTTTGACTGACCTTAGGTTGACCTTAGAAGTAGGTCACTTTGGATACATAAATCGAATGTTTATTTTACATAAGTTTGGTCTGTTCTTCGACTAGTCCTAGGCCTTCTTCGACTAGTCCTAGAGTTGCTTCGACCAGTCTAAGAAATTCCTCGATCAGTCGTAAGTTTGTTACAAAAATTGGATAATTTCTGTTAGGCTTCGACTAGTCCAGGAATCTGTTCGACCAGTCGAAGGAACAGTGTCGACTGCATCTTCGACCAGTCGAAAGTCTTCGACTCAAAGTCCAGCGATGAATTTTAAGTTCTTCGACCAGTCGAAGGAGACCTTCGACCAGTCGAAGGTGACCTACGACCAGTCGAAGGAGTCCTTCGACCAGTCGTAGAACGGTCAAAGCTTATCGCGCCCGATTTTTTCAAATCTGTTGTTTCTTCGACTAGTCGAAGAGCTCTCTAGACCAGTCGAACACGCGATCTGCTCACCTATAAATAGAGCACGAATCTCAGAAGAAATCATCGAATTAATTAATCCATTCAAGCCAATCTTCGTCGAACTTCTGAGAGATAATTCTGTGCTCCATCTAAGCTAAGTGTGCTTATTTAATATTCTCTTTCCTTAGCTTTATTTAATTGATTTTGTTTCTGCTATTCCAATCTAATTTGATAAGAGGAATTGTTATTCCCTTTCTTTGGAATCAAAATCAATTAAGGCAAGCCCTACTTGGTTTAATTTAAAATCTATTAGAATTAGAACCATTGTAATTGAGTACTGGACATTGAACTTGGACATTCAATCATCTACTCTAACTTGGTTCTACCGGGCTGCTACAACGGAGGAGATAATCAGATATTTTACATTCCTTTCTATTTTGGTTTCTTTCAAGATTTGCCAGAAAAATCTTGTTGTATTGGTTATCTGAGGAGAGCCAGGAAAACTCAGAAGTGGGGCTTTTTTTTTAATTGTGTAAGCCCACAGACAAAGACACAATTGTAAAGGTTTTGGTGAACCTGGGAAAACCTATTTTGTTAGTGAACGCTAATATCCCCTGTGTGAGGATATTAGGAGTGGAGTAGCATTTTGTGGCTGTTGTTTAACAGTTGGTGAACACACAGGCGAACCACTATAATCCCTTGTGTTGTGGTTGAATGATTTATACTTCTAATCTTTAATTATTCTTTTGTGGGATGTATGTATGGTGGTGAATGTTGTAATCATTTAATTCAAGCATTGTGAGAATTTTGTAATAGTTTAGAATTTATTTTCTGCTATTCCTTTATCAGCTTGATATTCAATTTCTTTTAAAAGTTGTTCCAGCAAGGTTGCCCTGCCATTTTTATGGTGTATGGCTGTCCCTAGAACAATACATTTGTGATTACAATTTATTTCAATTCAGTTTGTATTTATTTCTTTATTCCTCTTTGGTTTGAGATTTGATACAAAGATCTTTCTAGAAATAAGGTTGTCCTACCATAAACTTGGTTTTTGGTGAAAGGTTGTCCTTAGAACAACATTTGTATCAACCTCTCAAGATCTAAATTTTGAGGTTGTTTCACTTTCCTGCATTGTGATTTAATTTGGCTATCATATTCTTTTTAATTCTGCTGTTATAAGTTTTATTTGACATTGTCCTATTCACCCCCCCTCTAGGACATATAGCTAGGCCTTTTCAAGTGGTATCAAAGCCTAATAGCTCATTCTTATTGCTATTTATTTGGATTTATTTCCTGAGCTAACGATTTAAGCTATTTAAGATGTCAAATTTTGATAGCCTTTCAGTCACAAAGCCACCACCCTTTGATGGCTCCAACTATGCCTATTGGAAAGCCAGAATGAGGATTTTCCTCAAATCAATGGATGAAAATGTGTGGCAAGCCACAGTGACTGAATGGAAACCTCCTATCATGGAAGTTACTGGGGTTGATGGTTCAAAATCTATGAAAGTCACACCATATTACCAATGGACCACTCTTCAGAAAAGTGAGATAGTGCAAATGCTAAAGCACTAAATGCAATCACTTGCGCACTATCACCGGATGAGTTCAAAAGAATCATTTCCTGTGATACTGCAAAGCAAGCTTGAGATATATTAGAAATGACACACGAGGGTACTACAATTGTCAAAAAATCTAAAGTCCAACTCCTCACAACCAGATTTGAAGAAATTCATATGGAGGAAAATGAAATGTTTATGGACTTTTACACTAGATTGAATGACATTGTAAACTCAATGTGGGGTCTTGGCGATAAAATCCCAGAAAGTAAAGTGTGTGCAAAGATATTACGCTCACTTCCTGAACGGTTCAATTCTAAAGTAACCGCAATCCAGGAACTTCGTGATACGGATGATATGAGGGTAGAAGAACTAGTTGGTTCTCTACAAACCTACGAGTTAAACTTTAAAGCTCCTAAAGGTAAATCTATCGCACTAAAATCTTCTAAATATAATTCAGAAGAAAATTCTGATTCAGAAGATGATATGGCTCTTTTAGCTAAGAAATTTTACAAGATTTTCAAAAGCAAGAAAAGGGTTGATTTTCAAAAATCGAATGATAAAAAGAAGTTTAGACCCAAATCTCGAAAATCTTTGAAAGATAGTCAATGTTACAACTGTCAAGAATATGGGCACTTAGCAAATAGATGTCCTAAAAAGGACAAACCCAAGAAGAAGGGTATGTTGGCTACATGGGATGAATCATCTGATTCTGAAGCTTCTTCTGAATCAGAAGATTCTGAAACTGAGTTGGGCAATGAGGTTAAAGCTCTTATGACTCTAGCCAAATTCACATTTTCAGATAATGACTCAACAAGTGAAGAAAATCTGAGTAGTGAATGTGAAAATGAAGATGATCTTCAAGACGCTTATAATGCCCTATATAAGGAAAGTTGTAAAATTGCTGTCAAACTTAAACTTCAAAAAGAAAAGTTTTCTAAACTCAAAGAATGTTTTGAATCACTTGTCTTAGAAAAATCACAAATTTCAGATTGTTTTGAAAAATCAAAATGCGATTTGGAATTCAAGAACTCCCTAATTATTGATTTGAAATCTGAAATTGAGAAACTCAAAACTGAAGTATCTTCTCTTCTGAGTCTAAAGGACACATGGAAATATGCCCAAGGAGATCCAAAGTTAAAAAACTTTTATCCGGATCAAGAAAATGTGGCGATCTATCCGGGTTGGGCTATGATAAAAATCTACCTCCTAAACAAAAGTATACTCCTCCTATGTTTGTTAAAGGAGAGTCCTCAAACTCAAAAGGGAAAAGTACTTATCAAGATTTTTCTAGAAATTCAAAAACCTAGAAGCAGCCATGTCAACTTTAATCAGAAACGAAATCCACTAGCTGAAAAGATAGTTGATTTACTCAAGGAGCTCTTAAAATCTAACTCTATAGGTCATTCTTACAACTATAAACAAAAGAAGACCAACTATGTTCCTAAACCCAAAACTGTTTTGAAATGGGTTCCTAAGTTGCCTGCTTGGTTGTTCACACTGCTTTCAAAGCAACAAGTCATTCAAAGTGGTACCTAGACAGTGGATGCTCCAGGCATATGACAGGTGACAAAGCTTTATTCACGGATCTGAAAGATATGACTGATGGTTCAGTCACATTTGGTGATGGTAGCAACTGCAAGATTATAAGCCAAGGTACGGTTCAACTTTTTAATCTTCCTGTGTTTAAAAATGTCTTATATGTTGAAGGCTTAAAACATAACTTGCTTAGTATATCTCAAATATGTGATAATAACCATAGTGTTCGGTTTTCTAATCAAAGCTGTGAGATACTAAACAATAAGGGTTCTATAATATTAACTGGACGTAGAACGTCTGAAAATTGCTATATTATTAGTGAATCCAGCTCATCTAATCAAACATGTTACATGGTCCATACAGACGAGACTGATTTATGGCACAAACGTCTTGGACATGTACATTATCGAAATTTATATAGATTGAGCAAACGAGAACTTATAAGAGGTTTACCCAAACTTCAGAAATTAGATAAGATATGTGGTGAGTGCCAGATAGGCAAACAAACAAGAAACTCACACAAAAAGGTGAATTCAAATACCACATCAAGACCACTCGAACTCCTCCACATGGATCTGATAGGACCTACCAGAACAGAAAGTCGTGGTGGTAAAAAGTATATTCTGGTAATAGTTGATGACTTTACCAGATACACTTGGGTAGTCTTCTTAAGGGATAAATCTGAAACCCTTGAAGAAGTAAGAAAAGTTCTCAAAAGGATTCAAACTGAAAAATTCTCTCAAATCAGTAAGATTCGTAGTGATCATGGATCTGAATTTGAGAATAGCAATTTTGAGAAGTTCTGTACCGACCAAGGAATATTACATGAATTCTCAGCTCCCAAAACTCCACAACAAAATGGAATTGTGGAAAGAAAGAATAGGGTGCTTCAAGAAATGGCTAATGTCATGTTGAATAGCATGAAGCTCTCTAAAAATCTTTGGGCTGAAGCTGTAAATACAGCTTGCTATATTATTAACCGAGTTTATACTAGCAAGAATAATAATAAAACGGCTTACGAATTATGGTTTAACAAAAAGCCTACTGTCAAATACTTTCGAGTTTTTGGCAGCAAATGCTATATTTTACGTGATCGTGAAAATTTGGGAAAATTCGATACAAAGAGTGATGAAGGGATTTTTCTAGGATATTCCTTAAACAGTCGTGCTTATAGGGTTCTGAACAAAAGGACTGGTGTAATTCAAGAATCCATCAATGTTGTCATTGATGATCACTTAAATAAGCCAATCTCGAATTCAGATAATGATGAAGTTCTAATCATTGATAAACCCGATACTTCATCAAATCAGACTGAATCTGAATTGAGGACTGTTAAAGATCATCCAACCACTCAAATTCTTGGAAACCCTCTCACTGGTGTTCGCACCCGTAGACAACTTGAGGATTTATGTAATTATGTATGTTTTACATCCCAAATAGAACCATCCAATGTAAAAGAAGCTCTTGCTGATGAGAACTGGATTGTTGCAATGAAGAAGAACTTAATCAATTTGTAAGAAATGATGTTTGGTATCTCGTACCAAGACCTAAAGATAAACACATCATTGGAACAAAATGGATTTTCAAAAATAAGTCTGACGAATGTGGAAATATAATTAGAAACAAGGCTAGACTAGTGGTACAAGGTTATACTCAAATTGAAGGGATTGATTTTGATGAAACTTTTGCACCAGTAGCACGTCTTGAATCTATCAGACTATTTATATCCATTGCATGTTTTAGAAAGATAAAGATCTATCAGATGGATGTGAAAAGTGCTTTTCTAAATGGCGATTTACATGAAGAAGTCTATGTTGAACAACCAATGGGTTTTGAAGATCCCAAAAATACTGATCATGTGTATCGGCTTAAAAAGGCACTTTATGGATTAAAACAAGCACCTAGGGAATGGTATGAGAAACTAATAAAATTTCTTTTAAGTCATAATTTTCAAATGGGATCTGTTTATAAAACTCTATTTGTTAAAAAACATAATGATCATATCTTAATAGTACAGATTTATGTTGATGATATCATCTACGGATCAACTTGTACTAACTTGACTACTGAGTTTGCAGACTTGATGAAATCACAGTTCGAAATGAGCATGGTTGGGGAATTGACTTATTTCCTTGGATTACAAGTAAAACAACAACCTGAAGGAATATTCATTTCTCAATCTAAGTATGCTTTGAATCTAATCAAGAGATTTGGATTTGAGAATGGCAAGAATTTCGATACTCCTATGAGTACTACCCTAAAACTCTCAAAAGACTCTAATGGTAAAAATGTTGACTCAAAACTTTATCGGAGTATGATTGGTAGTTTGTTATATTTAACTGCTAGTAGACCTGATATTTTTCTAAGTGTTGGTATTTGCGCAAGATATCAATCTGATCCAAAAGAATCTCACTTGATTGCTGTCAAGCGAATTATTAGATATGTCGCAAGTACTGTAAATCTCGGTCTCTGGTATCCTCATGAGACTAGTGTCCAATTAGCTGGATACTCGGATGCTGACTGGGCTAGTAATCTAGATGATAGAAAATCAACCAGTGGTGGTTGTTTTTACATTGGAAATTGTCTAGTTTCCTGGTTTAGTAAGAAACAAAATTCTATATCACTTTCAACAGCTGAAGCTGAGTATATCGCAGCTGGTAATGCATGTACACAGCTTGTTTGGATGCAACGAATGCTAAGTGATTATGGAATTAAACAGGATTCTATGTTATTACATTGTGATAATTCCAGTGCGATAAATATTTCAAAAAATCCTATTCAGCATTCTCGTACTAAGCACATTGACATTAGATTTCATTATATAAGGGAATTAGTAGAAGAAAAGTTATATCTCTAGAATATATTCCTACCGAAGATCAACGAGCTGACATTTTCACAAAACCTCTCGATAAAAGCAGGTTCAAAAAGATGAAATTTGATCTTGGCATGTGCATTTTAAAATGATTATTTATGCCTACTTGTATCATAGTGTATATATTTGCTAGATTGAATTCCAATTTTTGTATAAATTGCAAGAAATATGAATTTTTGGACATCCTTCGACCAGTCGTGAGTATACTCGACCAGTCGACCTTCGACCGGTCGTAGATATCCACGACCAGTCGTAGATCTCGAAATCACTTAAAATTTGGGGATTTTGCTTTCTTCCTCATTCGTTTTTCCTCTCTAAGGAGCCGAGCTTCGACTTGTCGAACCCATCTTTCATGTTCTTCAAGGTTAGTGTTCCAAATCACGTTTTTCTTGCAGATTTGTGTCTAGATTGTTTACTTTTCAAGCTTTAAGCTTTGTATTTTGGATTTCATTGAGATTTGGGGTTTGGATTTTAAAAATCTGTTTTGAGGAAACCCACTTCTCAATCCTTTGCAACTTCTTATTTCCTTGATATCCGTGTTGCAAATGGCTTCTAGAGGTAGAAAAACTACTTCCCGTGGTCCTTCTTCTTCCTCCAGATCGACCATTATCACTAAGCGTCATCTTCTTGTTACCAATGATGATCCATCTTATGTTAGGGACATCAGATTACGTAATGTTATTGTTGAACATCCTGTTGATGTTAATAATATTGCACCTTTTGACATCCTTCCTATGCTTGAAGCTGTAGGTTGGGTTAACTTATTACATTGGGGTGGGCTTGCATACCGGTCCATTGCCCAATCCATGTTTACATGTATTAGTGCTTTTTCACAGGATAATTTAACTTTTAAAATATCTACTAGAGAAGGGCCTTTTGACATTGATCGTCATTTAATTTCAGCCCTTATGGACATTCCTGTGAATGATGAGGGTATTCCTATCCATAACTTAACTGATAAACCCTCAATGTCTGAAAAACGCATGCTCACTAGAGACTTGTGCAACATGGATGTTCAATGGACACAAAAAGGGAATGCGCTTCCCGCAAGGTATTTGTTACCCAAGTACAGAATTCTCCACAAAATCTTTGTGTCTAATCTGTATCCTCGTTCGGGTAATAAAACTGACTTGACTTCGTTTATGGTTCGTGTTATCCATGCTATTTTCAAAGGTACTCAGATTTGTTTACCATCCTTAATCTGTCATTTCATTCTTCAGTTTAGACTCCATCCTGGTCATAGTGACATTCCTTTTGCCTATTTAATGACTGTATTGGCTACACATATGTTAGTCGATATGCCGGTTGATGAGGCACCAATCCATCATCTGATCTTCAACAATTCTAATATCAATATGATGAAGCTGGATCTACTTCCTGAACAAGGTGGTGGTGATGGTGGTGGTCATGAAGAAGCTGGTGATGACATTAATATGGATGACATTTTTGAGGAACTGGATTCTGACTCGACAAATGATCCAGATTTTGAACCATTTGATGTTGATGCTCGTCTGAGTGCATTAGAGGATAAAGTTGAGAATATAAATGTAAAGATGGAAAACATGTCTGTTGCTCATGATTTACAATTCAAGTACATGCGCAAATATCTTAGGCGATTGAACAAAGGCATGCACCAACTTGATCCTTCTATTCCTGCTCCGTCATCTGGTTCTAGTTCTGATTAGTTTATATGAGACTTCTGGTCTGTAATAACTTTTTAACTTAGCACTGGTTGACTGAGTTTGAGTAGGATATTATCTATGTTTTATGCTGGATATTTATTCTATGTGAAGCTATGTTGAGTATCTCTATTTCTGTTTTGCTATAATCTCATAACTCCTCATGTTTACTCTCATATATCCCTTTATTTAGTTCTCCTTTATTGTTGTTTCCTTTGTCATATTGTGACAAAAAGGGGGAGAATGGTTTATTCTTAACGATATGATTGTGAGAGGAGTAGCATTGGTTATGTTACTCAGGGGGAGTATGTTTGAACTGGTTGAATATTGAATAATGATTTGGAGGTAAGCCAGTTGATATGAACTGGTTCATATCTATTTAACCAGTTGTTTTATTTTATGTTTATCTTGGTTATGTGTTTTGTCACTAATTTGACAAAGGGGGAGATTGTAAGTGCTATATTTTATATCCCTGTTTGTTGTCAAATTTGTGGTGCCAAAATCACTGTTATATATCTTGCATAAGTGAAGCTCTCTCAAAGATCAACATTCATGAACAAGCTAAGCTCACAACAAGCTAAGCTCACAACAAGCAAAGCTCACGAGTACAAAGATCAAACTTGAATGCAAGAACTACTCACAAGACATGACTCAAGTTGCAAGACTTCAAGAAGAGTACAAGGCAGTTCATAAAGAACTCAAGACACTTTCAAGATTGAGCTACATCAAGATTTCAAGATTGAACTACATCAAGACTTCAAGGCTCATACTTCAAGGTCACTAGTTCCTAATGTTTCAATGTCCTTACTTCATGGTTAGGTTTGACTGACCTTAGGTTGACCTTAGAAGTAGGTCACTTTGGATACATAAATCGAATGTTTATTTTACATAAGTTTGGTCTGTTCTTCGACTAGTTCTAGAGTTGCTTCGACCAGTCTAAGAAATTCCTCGATCAGTCGTAAGTTTGTTACAAAAATCGGATAATTTCTGTTAGGCTTCGACTAGTCCAGGAATCTGTTCGACTAGTCGAAGGAATAGTGTCGACTGCATCTTCGACCAGTCGAAAGTCTTCCACTCAAAGTCCAGCGATGAATTTTAAGTTCTTCGACCAGTCGAAGGAGACCTTCGACCAGTCGAAGGAGTCCTTCAACCAGTCGTAGAACGGTCAAAGCTTATCGCGCCCGATTTTTTACAAATCTGTTATTTCTTCTACTAGTCGAAGAGCTCTCTAGACCAGTCGAACACACGATCTGCTCACCTATAAATAGAGCACGAATCTCAGAAGTAATCATCGAATTAATTAATCCATTCAAGCTAATCTTCGTCGAACTTCTGAGAGATAATTCTGTGCTCCATCTAAGCTAAGTGTGCTTATTTAATATTCTCTTTCCTTAGTTTTATTTAATTGATTTTGTTTCTGCTATTCCAATCTAATTTGATAAGAGGAATTGTTATTCCCTTTCTTTGGAATCAAAATCAATTACGGCAAGCCCTACTTGGTTTAATTTGAAATCTATTAGAATTAGAACCATTGTAATTGAGTACTGGACATTGAACTTGGACATTCAATCATCTACTCTAACTTGGTTCTACCGGGCTGCTACAACGAAGGAGATAATCAGGTATTTTACATACCTTTCTGTTTTGGTTTCTTTCAAGATTTGCCAGAAAAATCTTGTTGTATTGGTTATCTGAGGAGAGCCAGGAAAACTCAGAAGTGGGGTTTTTTTTAAAATTGTGTAAGCCCACAGACAAAGACACAATTGTAAAGGTTTTTGGTGAACCTGGGAAAACCTATTTTGTTAGTGAACGCTAATATCCCCTGTCTGAGGATATTAGGAGTGGAGTAGCATTTTGTGTGGCCGTTGTTTAACAGTTGGTGAACACACAGGCGAACCACTATAATCCCTTGTGTTGTGGTTGAATGATTTATACTTCTAATCTTTAATTATTCTTTTGTGGGATGTATGTATGGTGGTGAATGTTGTAATCATTTAGTTCAAGCATTATGAGAATTTTGTAATAGTTGTGAATTTATTTTCTGCTATTCCTTTATCAACTTAATATTCAATTTCTTTTAAAAGTTGTTCCAGCAAGGTTGCCCTGCCATTTTTATGGTGTATGGCTGTCCCTAGAACAATACATTTGTGATTACAATTTATTTCAATTCAGTTTGTATTTATTTCTTTATTCCTCTTTGGTTTGAGATTTGATACAAAGATCTTTCTAGAAATAAGGTTGTCCTACCATAAACTTGGTTTTTGGTGAAAGGTTGTCCTTAGAACAACATTTGTATAAACCTCTCAAGATCTAAATTTTGAGGTTGTTTCACTTTCCTGCATTGTGATTTAATTTGGCTATCATATTCTTTTTAATTCCGCTGTTATAAGTTTTATTTAGCATTGTCCTATTCACCCCCCCTCTAGGACATATAGCTAGGCCTTTTCAACTTTCTGTACCAAGCTGGACGGGGAGAGAAGTTGTGCGTGCCTACGTATATTCTGCGACAGATAGTTCTGACCGCACGCTCTACTAGGTCGTCTGATTCACTCCCATTCGGTGACACATATGTAGGATTGCACGTGAATTTACCTATGGACTTGGTGCAGAATTTCCTGTGCCGATCCATTTCATCAATGAAGCAACTGTCAACAGCATGGAGATTGGGCAACGACAGTGCCAAGCCCGACTCGACGAGAGTGAGGATGAGACGGGTAGTGAGGAGGACGAGAGTGAGGAGGAAAGCAGGGAAGACATAAAGGAGGAATACAAAGAAGAAGAGGAGACTCAGGACACGGATGAGAGCTCCCCTCCTGCGGCAGAAAAGCATGATACTAATTGGGCCCGCTTAGCTCGACTTAAGGAGGGCCAGGCTGCCTTGCGATAGGAGATTATTGATGTCCAGGCCCTCGTGAAACACAAGTTTAAGAAGGTGACTCGCACCTTGAAAACCATCCTATGCTGCCTACAGGATAAGGGTGCCCCTCCTCCGTCGCCATACTCGGATGCCTAGTCATCCATGTCGTCGTCCTCTAGCTTGTTTTGTTGTTGTTTAGGATGTTTGTGTTTTAATGTTGATTTAGTAGGTAGACAGTGTGTTTGTGTTTGGTAGTTTGGGCTTAGCATAGCCGCATGTGTTCCTGTCATAATTCATGTAGAACTTTATTCCGTGTATTGTGACAATTTTGTCAAATGAAATGCATGCTATTTCTTTTGCTATACGGTGTGTTGAATGCTTAAAGAATTGAGTGTTATTATGCTACATCTGACACGAGTTGCACCCTATGTTGTATGTACGGTATGCCACCTAAAGTTGCACAGATTACAGCACGTCACACTTAGGGCGAGTCGTTTGACGGGGTACCACCCCTAAGCGATAGCCATACGGACCCCAATTCGGGGTCATCTCGCACTGACACTATCCCGGATTCACAGCCGGCTACTGGCCCCACTAATGGGCCGGCACCTGTACCACCACCTGCTGCACCACCGGTTTCTGAGCAGGCCCATGCGTCTTCTTCGACACCGCATGTGCCTCAGACCGCTCCATCTGCTGATAGGTTTGAGCAGATGATGTTGATGATGCAGCAGCAACAGATACAGCAGCAGCAGCTGCTGCTTTTGGCTGCCCTTGGGGGAATGTTTGCCCAGAGCATGGGTGTGGCCCCACCTGCACCATTTGTACACCCTGCAGGGAATGCAAGTGGCAGCGGCCACTTTGAGCGATTCCAGCGCTTACGGCCTCCTACATTTGCGAGTACTCATAGACCCGAGGAGGCTGAGTATTAGCTTGACTGCATCTCTAAGATGCTGAAGCCGCTGCACTGTACTAAGGCAGAACAGGTGGAACTGGTCACCTACATGCTCGAGAAAGAAGCCAGCCTTTGGTGGGACAGTGTCCTGAGGACCGTGGCTGTTGGTTATGTATGGACGTGGGCAGCCTTTGAGGCCCGCTTCCACAAGAAATACTACCCACTCACTTATCGGCACGAGAAGGAGAGTGAGTTCCTTCGCCTCCGTCAGGGGGGCATGTCGGTGTCAGAGTACGAGAATCGGTTTACGGAGCTGGGCAGGTATGCTTCATTGATACTGGGGGATAAGGATATGCGGATGCGGCAATTTTCTGAGGGCTTGCGACCCGAGATCCGCTCGAAGATGTGTTGTGCTAGCATATCTACCTACGCTGAGCTTGTAGGTATGTCCCTGTGAACTGAGCAGGATGGGGACAGACTATCCCACGTACGGGCGCCTATGGTTCCTAGGCCGCGACCAGACATGTCGAGCAGACCATTCCTTGGCAAGAGGTCATTCCCAGATTCACCCCTTAGACTTGGGCTCCACCGACTCAGCTGAGGCGGGCAGATGTGTGGTGTAACTACTGCAAGAGGGCAGGCCACCTAGAGGCAAATCGTTTTATCAAGATGACGGATAGAGGCTTCTCACCACTGCAGAGGATCAACCGCTCGTTGCCTTAGGTCATTTCAGCACCACCTCTACGGACGGCACCAGCGCATCCATCTTTCAGGCCACCTGTACCCCGATTTAGGCCACCTCAACGGCCTATGGCGCCACAGCCGAACCGCTCACAGCAGGCTCAGGTGCATTCACTTACAGCTGAGGCATCCGAGGCATCTGGCGTAGCACCTGTGGCTTTTAAAGTCACAACCCAAATTCAAGGTATGCCTGTCTTCTTATTGGTGGACATCGGGTCCACTATTTCGATCATCTCATGCGCTGCAGTTAAGCGACTAGCGTTGGTTATTGCTCCTACGAGGGGAGTGAGGCTTACTACCGCTACAGGGACCTTTTCAGACGTTACCCAGATTTGCGAGGCTTGCTCGGTAGATTTGGGTAACAAGACTGCGCGTCGACCTGATTGTCGCCCCATTATGGCACTATGATGTTGTTCTCGGTATGGATTGGCTCACCGAGATGAGGGTGGAGATAGATTGCGAGACCAGAGTCGTGACAGCCTACGGACCTGCGGGCACGGTCTTTACTTTTCCAGTTCAGGTCAGTTGGCCCTGTCGAGTTAGTTGTTGCGCTGCCTTGTTAGAACATATTGATGGTCTGACGTTGGGAGATACGCCTATGGTTCAGGACTTTACAAACGTATTCGAGAAGATCCCGGGACTACTTCCCTGACGCGAGATCGATTTTACTATTATCTTGTGCCTGGTGCGACACCCATTTCATTACCGATGTATTGTATGCCTCCATGTGAGATGGAGGAACTAAGGAAACAGATTGACTAGTTGGTAGAGAAGGGCTTCATACGACCGAGTGTGTCTCCTTGGGGAGCACCTGTGCTGTTCGTCAAGAAGAAAGATGGGTCGCTACGGTTGTATATTGATTACCGCAGGTTGAACCAAATGACCGTGAAGAACAAGTATCCTTTGCCCAGGATAGACGATCTGTTTGATCAGTTGAAAGGGGCACGATACTTTTCGAAGATTGACCTACAGTCAGGGTATCATCATTTGCGCGTCAGGGATGAAGACGTGTAGAAGATGGCTTTTAGGACCAGTTTTGGGCACTACGAGTTCCTCGTGATGTCGTTCGATCTTACGAACGTGCCGGTCGTGTTCATGGACCTGATGAAAAGGGTGTTCCGGCCATTTCTGTTTCGATTCGTCATCGTGTTTATAGATGACATACTGATATACTCTGCGAGTCGAGAAGAGCACGAGGGACACCTACAAATAGTCTTGGATACTCTGTGGAAGAACTAGTTGTTCGCACAGTATAAGAAGTGCGACTTCTAGCAGGAGGAAGTCAAGTTCCTGGGACATGTGGTGTCCAAGGAAGGGATAGCAGTAGACCTTGCAAAGGTAACTGCAGTTCAGGACTGGAAGCAACCTGGTTCAGTTACTAAGGTGAGGAGTTTTCTGGGCCTGACAGGTTATTACCGACGTTTCATTCAGGACTTTTCTAAGATAGCCAGGCCTTTGTCTCAGTTGATTCGGAAGGACCTGAAGTTCGCCTGGAATGAGAAGGCGGAAGCAGCTTTTCAGGAGCTGAAGGACAGGCTGACGTCCGCCCCTGTGCTAGTATTGCCAGAGCAAGGGGTCAAGTATATGATATACACCGACGCATCTCGGGTTGGTTTGGGCTGTGTCCATATGCAGAAGGATAAGGTGATTGCTTACGCCTCGAGACAGTTGAAGAAACATGAGGAGAATTACTCTACACATGACCTAGAGTTAGCAGCGGTCATATTTGCATTAAAGCTCTGGAGACATTACCTCTATGGAGAGGAGTTCGAGCTCTTTTACGACCACAAGAGCCTTAAATACATATTCATACAGAGGGACTTGAATATGAGACAACGGCGATGGATGGAAACCTTGAAGGACTTCAAGTTCGAGGTTTCCTACCACCCTGGCAAGGCCAACCTTGTGGCAGACGCTTTAAGTCGCAAGAAGACGATAGAATTTGCGGCTCCGCTGATGATTGAGGAATGGAACATGGTCGAGTTTGTGCGAGACTTCGAGCATAAACTTACCGTGGAGGAGCCGTACGAATGTGTCGCACACGTTCGGGTGCGGCCACTCATCAATGATAGAATTATCTGGGCCCAGAAAGACGACGAAAGATTGGTTGAGCTTAGAAAGTTGGATAGCAATGGTGAGGATGCCGAATGGAGCATGGATATGGATGGGGATCTGCGTTATCTTGGGCGCCCAAACATTCTGGAGTTGAGGCGAGAAGTCCTTAAGGCCGCGCACAATTCGAAGCTAGCGATACATCCTGATAGTTCGAAGATGTACCGCAACATGAAGAGGTCGTATTGGTGGGACAACATGAAGGCCCACATAGCAGAGTATGTATCCCGCTGCCTCACGTGCCAGCAGGTCAAGGCAGAGCACCGCCGACCTCTTGCACTGCTTCAGCCCATACCGGTAGCAGAATGGAAGTGGGACTTCATCTCTATGGATTTCATCTCTGGGCTACCGAAGACAAGGAAGGGACATGACTCTATTTGGGTAATCGTGGACCGATTGACTAAGTCGGCCCACTTCCTCGATTAAAGTCTCGAACTATGCAGACGAGTTGGTCAGGCTGTACATCAAGGAGATAGTGCGTATGCATGGAGTTCTATTGGAGATAGTGTCAGACCGAGACACACAATTCACATCTATCTTCTGGACTCGTATTCAGGAAGCAATGGGTGTGAAGTTGAAGTTCAACACCGCGTTCCACCCATAGACAGACAAGCAGACGGAACAAGTAAACCAAGTGTTGGAAGACATGCTGCGAGCTTGTGTACTTGATTTCAAGGACAGTTGGGATGATTGTCTCCCATATGGAGAGTTCGCCTACAATAACAGTTTTCAGGCGAGTATTAGCATGGCTCCTTACGAGGCCTTGTATGGGCGCCCTTGCCGAGCACCGCATTGCTAGGCAGAGGTTGGCAAGCGTAGTTTGATTGGCCCAAAGTTAGTGCAAGCGACCTTAGAGAAGATCGACATTATCAGGCGTTGACTTCTGACAGCACAGATCAAATAGAAGAGTTATGCCGATACGAGGTGACGACCGATAGAGTTCAAGGTTGGGGACCAGGTATTCCACAGAGTTTCCCCTATGAAGGGAGTCATTCGGTTTGGCAAGACAGGGAAACTTACGCCACGATTCATTGGCCCATTCCAGATACTGGATCGAGTGGGGGCGGTAGCGTATTGCCTGGCTTTGCCCACACCGCTCGTATGCATGCACAATGTATTTCATGTATCTATGATGAAGAAATACGTTCCCGATCCTTCTCACATTATCAAATGGGAGCAGGTGCAGTTGAGTGAGGACACTGCATATGTACTGCGACCGACGCGTATCCTAGACAGGAAGGAGTAGGTATTGCGTAGCAAGGATATCCCACTTGTGAAGGTACTATGGATGCATCACATGAAGGAAGAGGTTGCTGGGAGACAGTAGCTGAGGTCCGTAAGAACTACCCTCAGATTCTCGAAGAGTATGAAAAGGTACTAATTTCGAGAACGAAATTTTTCTTTAAGGGAGGTATATTGTAACATCTCGGAAAAATCCGTACAAAGACCCGAGTACCACCTCAGGCAGAAATCACTCAGGACCAAATCCTTTAGAAATTAGGCGAGAATTAGCTAGTGGTAAACTAGAGTGCCTGTGAGATTAGCACTAATCACTTTAAATACGATCTGCAAGTCCCAAAACTTGCATAATCATCAACGCTACATTACCCTATAATCTAGGGTCAATCTCATTACCCAGTTGCTCTCGGGAGCATTTCGAAACTCCGTATTGGACCTGGACCGCACGTCAAAAGTCCAATTACCCCAAAACTATACCATTATGACCGCCTTACTGGGCTTGAGTACCACCTCGGAAATCAAGTCCAAACAGTGTCCAGAAACGCGCAACTTGAGCCCGGAGCGAAGTGTGTGAGAAATGTGAATATATTTAGAAATAAAATCTAAACTTAAGTAAACTGAGACTTGTCGCTTGCGGGCCAAATATAAGGATTCAGAACGTCAGAATCTGACCCAAATACACCCTCGGATCAGGGGAAATTTCCCACGCATGGTTGTATTCTGGTGGCCCGGATCGAGTGCCGGTGACCGTTGAACAGAAACTGGTCCGCCACTGGCGATCTGGAAACCCGATTGGAACGAAACTCGGCATGACCTAAATCCAAGGGCAGGAAGCTTAAGTCCGACCGCACGCAGAAAAGGGGGCTTCAGAAGTGCTCCGTTGGATCGAAACTGATGTCCTTTGGACATACCTAAGTATACCATGACCCTGCGTCATTCTCATCAGTTTTGGGCTTATAAAAGGACTTAAACTCTCTCTCTCTCTCTCATAACCCATACGAATTTCCTAAACCCTAGAAAGAAAACAGAGAGAAAGAGAAGGAAAGAGAGAGAGTGTGCGGGAGTTTGCTCTCGGGATTAAATCCCGCCACTCTACTTACCATTTCATCACTTCTGAATTGCTAATCCGGCGTTTCCAACAACTTACTTGGGTAAGAAAACCTAACCCTAATTTGTTTTAGGATTTCAGCTAGTGTAAGGTATGAAATAGCTAACCAAATTCATGTTATAGGTCGCCAATCCGTCATTGACAAAGACTAAGTGTCTAAAACGACTCCGTTACGCGTTTACCGGCGTAAGGTACAGACTATAAACGTATAGGTTATGGTTTTCAAGGCTTTCAATGTCGGTTAATGATTTATTACTGACGTGGATGCTATTTCACATGCCCAATGCGATGTTTGTCTAGCCTTTCAGATATATATGAACTACGTTGAGTTTAGGTTAATCCATGTGTTTGTTGAAATAATCGTATAAGTATGAAATTTGAATTTGAGTTTGCCATGATTAATTGTTGTCCATGTATGCTAGATGTACGTGTAACAACTCCTGGACAAAAGGATTAGCCCTAATACATGTTATATCAACATATGTTGCGTAGGTTCTATTGTGTAGCCTAAGTGTTTGTGAAAATGACTGAATGAGTATAGAATTCGCATTCGTGCTCGCCATGACTAGCTGTCATGGATATATGATTGTTGTATAGGCGATAACCCTTTGGCGAGAGGATTGGCCCTAATACGTATGATAACTAATATATATCATATATGATGGAATGCGTAGGCTAAGTGTTTGTAAAAGGTCTAAATGAGTTAGTAGTTAGTAAGGAGTACCTGTATGCGGGTTGAGATATGATTCTCAACTACCTCAATGATGTGTATGATTTCCTCCATGCATGTCATATTCTGATGTCTGGTTCTTTATGAATTGAATGTGTGAGAACTCATGTTTACATTGCATTTCAGAACATGTTCATGTGATTGTATGATTTGAAATATCTATTCATTACTGCTTTAACTATCTTGTAGGATATTTTGTTGTACTTAAATGTGGTTGGGGCTATCATATAGTCCAGGCAATCGGTAACAGGCCTCGAATTGGTGGCCGAGATTGTTTCGCCACACAGGAGGTGTTCAATGAATCCGAGTCATACTTGGTTTATCGACAGTGGTTAGGCCACACGGAGTGCTTACGCACTTTATGTCAATTAACTCAACGTGCGCTCGTACTAGTCGAGCCCGTCAAATAACCCGATTGGCCCGATGTATATTCACCATGTTTGGACACTACTGCTTGAACCTAAGGTACCAAACCCACCAGTGGAATCCCTGTTAACCTTGGTACATCGATCCGCTAAGACTCATGAGCCGGACATGGTTGTATGGGACACCATGGTCGAGCTGTCGACCTACGTTGTGGCGACGAGCCTCCCCATAGTGACCAGTGAGCAACACCGCCTCGTGAGCTGAATACGGTGGTATGGGACACTGTATTCATGCTGTCGGCCTACACTTATCAAGTAACGAGCCCTTTGTAGTGACCTCAAGCATACTCTGAGACTGCGTTGAGGCGACGAGCCTTTTCCGTAGCCAATAGAGTATAAACTAGGCCTGCTCTAGTAAGGCAACGAGCCTTTTTGCAGTGACCTAGAACCACAACATCGTATGGTAGTTACTAGGACTGACGACCCTAGACCGGATCATTGTTGGGAATTGATATGAGGGAGGTATCTTAGCTTCTCAATCCTGTTGTATGAATAACCTAAGTAAGAACTGGACTAACACGATCATAACATTGCATTGCACGGTGCTTGGCGAGGAAGTAGCATGTGTTTGGAGTGATGCATGCCGCGACCGTGAGATGAAGTTCGTAGAGGGAGTGCAGGTGAGGGCGTGCATCATTTCATATCATCCTTGCATTAATAAGAGTACTTAGGGCTGAATTGTTGTACTGCTTTATCATTACTGCTTGATTGAATTGATAATGTTAACCTTTACGATATAATTCCACTGAGTTAGCTACTCACTCCCATGTTCTGGGATGGTATGTGCACACCAACCAGACCCTGTCTTAGCTGTAGGTGGAGGCGATTTCTACGAGGCGGAGCCGGACTATTAGGATGACGAGGAGGCATTCTCTTTCATGTAGTTTTCAGGCGGGTTCATGTGAGCCGTGGCTTGATCGATGGGGACTTCTGGGATGTTGACTAGATGCCCTTACACTCGTTATTTTGTCTTTTTGAATTACACATGTGTATTCATTTTTAGTCCATTTTGGGAAGTATACATGTATATATTTAACCTGGTAACATGTTTACACTCTGGAGACTTACAACAGTTTATACACTTTATATATCTATCATAGGTCTTCTGCTTGCGTAATTTAATTGTCTCTAGAGTATGATATGTTGTTTTGGTGTAATCTCACTCATGTTTAATGCACTAACATGGACAACATTTAATCATCATTATCTATGTTGCATAAGTGATGCGTTGGAACTCAAGAGTGGAGCTTATGCTCGACCGCCAATTTTCAGGGCGTTACAGTAAATCCAAGAGACATAAATCCCCAACACTCCGTATCGTATACTTCTCAAATCATGACTATCCTTCAAAATCACTTCGAATTCACAAGAATGTCTAGAAAAATGTTAAAAAATTTCACAGTTTTTGGTTAAGACCAAAAAAAAAAAAGATATGAGCATGCAATGCACATGAGACAATGAAATTGAAAGAGAAGTGATGGGGAGATAGTACCTGATGAAAAGATTAAACGACTTCTTCCAAAGAGATCTCAGTATGAAAGCGGGTCAGCACAAGAGTGAAATCAACGAAAGTAAACTAACCTAATGGCATAAAACCGACTATCCTAGAACGACATAAAGAAAACTACCCTAGTCCTATGAAAGCAACAAATTCTAATCCTCAACTGTGAAAGCACGGGAAATCTACTTAGTCATGCATCCAGGTTCTCCTTTGGCCAGTATCTTGGTAAATTTCTCAAAAGATTTCTCAACAAGATCATCTAGAAGCCTTTTTTACAGTAGGCTTGGATGTCCTGGAGCATGAATGTCTAGAGAAATTGATAGACCTTAGCAGAAAAGTTCCTTCTAATTTTTTAAGTGTCCAAAGTATATACGATTCACCTGTGGCAGAAAAAATTTTGAAGTTAGTACACCCATGATGAATCAGAGACTACAAGCAGATGAAATTCAGAAAAATTCGTACTAGGCGGTGTAATCTCAACACACGCTGAAGTTTCAATCTTCGGTTCAATTCTCAACTCCTCCTCCTTTAATGGTAAACATTCACGATCTGGGGGAGGAGGTACTTCAGAATAAGGTTCTCTCGATCCGTGATAACTACCGAGGTATTGTCTTGCGAGGCATCCACTATTTCTTGTATCATGGGATCGTTTGAATCTGCAAAGTGTGTCAAGCAATCATCTAAAGAGTCAAAACATTCAGTTGAAAGGAGTTCATTCATCCTATCTAGATCTGTGATGATATGCCCAATAACTCCTTTATCTTTCCCGAGAGTAGAAATGAGCATACTCTCTTGTTGTTGTTCAAGGTAACAAGAAATCACCACCTGGTATGTCGCATCTTGACCTAAATAGTCATATTTCAAATCAGAGGGCAAAGGTGTTAGGTCAAGCTTCGGTGCTATGAGGTTAGATGGTAGAGGCACTGCATCGGTTTGGGGTAACTCTTCAAATTGTGGCCTCCATTGGTTAACTTCAAGTACCGACGCAGTATCAAGCATGACACCTGTCTCCTTGATCATGTCATCATTAAAATCATGGGAGTAGGCCAGGCCCAGCTCTAGAGGGTCAGAGGATAAGGTCAGAGGCGTTCTATCTTCCACGAAAGAGTCAATCATGTTAATGTCGTAGAAATCGTCATATCCTCCAACCGTCTGCCAGTATTGAAAAATATATTTAACTCCAATGTTATATTCCTGAAAGACATACTCATGACTTCATTCCTGCAATTGATGATTGCATTAGAAGTGGCAAGGAATGGGCGACCAAGAATGACGGGAATCTGAGTGCTCATGTTACTGATGGGTTCTGTATCTAGGACGATAAAATCTACTGGATAAAATCTGTCAACCTGGACTAACACATCCTCGATTACCCCTCTCGGTACGCGAACTGATCGATCGGCAAGTTGTAATATGGTTGAGGTGGGTTTTAATTCACCCAAACCTAACTGTTTGTACACCAAATAGGGAATTAGATTTACGCTCGCTCCTAAGTCAAGAAGTGCGTGCACAATTTAATAGTTCCCGATTACACATGATATGGTTGGGCTACCGGGATCCTTGAATTTTTGCGGCACATCTTGTTTTAAGATGGCACTCACTTTCTCAGTCAAGAAGATTTTCTTTTTAATATTTTGTCGTCTTTTGGTTGTACATAAGTCTTTCAGAAATTTGGCATATGAAGGCATTTGTTTTACGGCATCAAGTAGAGGAATATTGACCTTCACTTGTTTTAACACCTCTAGAATATCCTGAGAGTTAAAGAGAGGTTTTGGTGCAACCAACCGTTGGGGAAATGGAGCAACTGACTTGTCTTGAAGTTCCAGTTTTGTCACGCCCTAAACTCGGAAACCAGGCTCACAAAATTCTCGATGTCCGAATTTGGTGCTGACAGCCTCCGTAGTACCCCATTCTCGGCTCCCGGCATCCACACGCCAGATTCCGATCCTGGGATCCTACAAGGAGGATTTTCCAATGTACATTTTACTCGTAAGAAGCATAACCACAAGTATACCCAAATCACAAAGGCAACATCATCATCACATATCCACTAATATAATCATTTGAATATAATGCTAAAAGGGAAATACATATATCCAAAATCAAAGCTCCAGAGGTTCGCTGCATGCTCCAAGCTCAACGCTGCAGCAACCTAACGCCACCTGCATGGATCTATCGTGCATAAGCTTATAGAAAGCTTAGTAGGTGGTGAAAGTGTGTGCACAAGGTAAGTGCCAAGTAAGCAATATCAGAATAATCAGAGTAAGCGAAAATAGTGACAAGTCCATGAGTTAAACAATATCAGAGTAATCAATACATATCAGCTATGCAAATGAGTCATAAAGAGCCAAATATCAAATGTCGAGGATGTAATATAATATGCAATTCCTAACGAGCCATAATACCATCAACCTTATCTAGGCCATACATCAGACCTGCACGCATCGCACGATCATGTAGGGGGAACTCCGTCATACAAGGAGTCTCATAAGCATCTCCGCCCAATGACATATGCTTTAATCAATCATCCATCACAACATGCATGCAAATGATGGGGGTCCACAGAAGGACGGTGGATCTATTCCAAATATCAAGATAGGCTCATTGATTAAAAACGCGTCACAATAGTTAAGGAAAGAATCCAACTTATAACCACCACAACATCGGACGATGCTCCTGATGTGGGACAAAGTTCTGCCTTCACCGTGTGCACAGTAGCCTGCCAATCACTGATAGCTAGCTCAGGTCCTCATGCCCCGCCCACTCAGTGTCCGCCCACGTGCGCCCACGCACATGTGATCATAGTGATGGAGCGTCACAATATCCCCCAGCAAGGGCAGATCCGAGTGTAAGTGCAATAAGTGGGCTTCCTTACCCTCTCTATCGCGCAATAAACTAGACTTTCCTATCGGCCCAATATATACATAAGGTGGCTCCAAGGTGTAGGTATCATGATGTTATGTTGTTACATACTTATAATCGGTATCGATAATCGGCACTAATAATCGGTCTCGACAATCGGCTTTGATAATTGGTGTCGGCAATCAGCCTCGGTATTCGTCCCCAATAATCGACCTCGACAATCGGCCACGACAATCGAAATTGGCCTCGATAATCGGAATCGGCCTCGACAATCGAAATCAGCCTCAAATCGGAATCAGCCTCAATAATCGGAATCGATAATCGGTCACGATAATCCGCCTCAACAATCGGCATCGATGAGAATGGGCCTAACAAGGCCCAAGGGAAGGTCACAATGTGGACATTCAACCATCATTGCCCATCAATGTGGACATTTAACCAACATTGATCCTAAGGGTGACCCACATAAACATCATTACATACATCATGGCAAAATCACACATCACATCAAGCCTTGAATACACAACAGGTGGGCCCTGCACCTGCGCCTCAAATACATCACATGGGCCTCTCATATACATCACGTCGGGCCGCATCACATGGGCTTCATATACAAGACATCGGGACTCATCATATGGGCCTCATATACAACACGTGGGCCGCATCAACGGGCTGCACCAATGGGCCTCAAATACGTCAAGTGGGCCACATCACATGGGCCGCACCAATGGGCCTCACACACACTAAGTAGGCTGCATCCATGGGCCGCACCAATGGGCCAATATACAGCAAATGGGCCGCATATACATTTTAAAAAAAATGAATCATGTTGAAAGATCACCTGGGCCATACTACAACTGGCAGTGGAGGTAATGATTTCTACCGTTAAAATGCACAGGGCCCACCATAGAAAACCGTGGGAGTAGCCACACCCACCGTTGAAACATTTATAAGACCCACTGTTATGTATTTTTGAGATCCAACCTATTCCTGAGTTAACATAGAATAAGTGAAAACAAATTATCAGACTGATTGGAAACAACCGTGGCTCCTAAGAAGTTTTGAACGGTGGATGTCACTGTCCCCACCATTGAAATTAGGACTTTAGATCTGACTCATTCCCTTTGGGATGCCATAAAATAATCTCTAAAAAATGGTTGGACGGTATAGATTACAACGCATGTATCATGGTGGGTCCACCGTCCAAGGTCTGGACGGTATGGATCCACACGATGGATGGATGGAGAAGATTTCACATACATCACGGTGACCCCGTGCTTCCTGCTGCAAATATATCAGCAGCTTGCGGCAGCTTCTGGCCCACCGTCCATCAGACGGACGATGCAGATTGATATTAGATGGACGGCATTGATGAAACATATATATCAAGGTGGTCCACCGTCCAGTCATCTGGACGGTTAGAATAAAACACATACATTACGGTATGGCCCATGGAGCTGTTACTGCGCGTACAACAGCTATATGGCTGGTGTGCATGGCCCACTGACCCACCGTCCAGATGGACGGTCTGGATGGATCAGACCGCAAACCTTACAGGCGTTAGTACAACAGCTATATAGCTGTGTACATCAGCCCGCCCTCCCAAATAAAATTTAAAAAATGGTGGGTCCCACATAGGGGCCATTATATATAATATATATATATATATATATATATATATATATATATATATATATATATATATAATATATATATATATATATATTATATATTCTTCTTCTTTCTTTTCTTTTTTGAATGCTTCAGCGTCCATGAGTGCTGAGACGGACGGTGCAGATTACGTGGGTCCACACGCGTGGACACCACCTGCCATCAAGGTGGGCCCCATAGCTGATGACCAGCGTGGGTAAAACACATATATCACATGGCCTCATGGCCTGGACGGTGTGGAATTCACTGTACAGCATGATGGGTCCCATGGAAGCTGCTGACGTCTCAGCAGATGCACATCTGGTGGGACCCACAGTTAAACGGTTTGGGTACAAACACATATGTCTGGGGGTCCCCGTGTTAGAGGCAGCACGTCACCTAGGTGGGCCTCACGTCCATGCACAGACGGCGTGGATAATATATATTCATCATGTGGGCCGTAAAATATGGAAGAGAGAGATAGAGAGAATGTGAGACGGGGAGCGGATATGGGAGATATGGGAGGGGTCCAGTCACTATGGGCCCCTCTTGATCACAACACATACAACAAAATGGGTCCCATGACAAGTGGGCCTTACATCAAAATCAAAATCTAAGGCTATGAACACCTACCATTAGATCTCCTCTTTCTTCTTCCGTCAAGCATGCTAGATCTCCAATGGATGAGATTCAACGGTTAAGATTGGTTTTGGATGGTGGGATTGGGTGGTAGGAAGGTGGGCCACACCTAGCTTTCTCATGGAGCTTGGACGTTTGCTCCTCTCATGGGGGTTGCTTGCTTCAAATGGAAGAGAGAGAGAGAGAGAGAGAGAGAGAGAGAGGGAGGAGAGAGAGAGAGAGAGAGAGGATGGGATGTAAAGAGAGAGAGAGGGGGATGGGTGAGGAGTGATCGAGTGATAGGTGATGGAGTGAGTGATGTGTAATGACATGTAGGGTGTGAAAGAGAGAGAGTTGACTTTGTTGGGGATGGTGTTGTACTTGACATGATATGGTGATTGATGAAATGATTAATGGGACATGTTGTAGAGATTCTCTTAGGATTGCAAACGCGCGGCGTTTCCTAGAACTGAACACGGGCCCACATCTTCTGGCATGGGTATTAGATCGGTGCTCGAGTCGAGACGTTGGAGCCGCGGTGACGGCACGATTGCAGGGGTACAAGTTTCGAGTCGAATCGACTCTAATATGCAGGACTCGGCTTAGGATGGCTCGCAAACGTTGGATACAGGTCGAGGGTTGCCGAAATTTGACGGGGGAGGACAGCGGAGGCATACGGAACGGTACGGGCTAGGATACGGGTCTCACAGGTTCTAATTCTTGTAGAGCAATGCTAGGTCTATCATTGTTATCCTCTTCTGAGTCCTTAAGCTTTTCACAGTCCCTGACCGGAATAGTTTTGTCGATGGTCCCACTCCTAAGAGTGGTGATAGATTTAGCCTGCTCCATCTGATCTGAAGAGCTTGGATCACTTATCTCATATTGTTGTTTGGGATTGGGGAGAAGTTAAGCAGGAAGCATCCCCTTTCCCCCGATCATTATGTGTGACTCTATCCTTTGAATAGATGATGTAAGTGATCCTATTGCTGATCTGATATCTTGGTTAATAGCTCTTTGGTCTTGAATGTGTTTTAGAACTGGATCCTCTTGAGGTTTCCCTTGATTTGGAATTTGTTGAAGAAACCTTGAGGGGTAGCAGTTTGTCCATTCCTCCAACTGAAGTTTGGATGATTTCTCCAACTAGGATTATATGTATTAGAGGTGGGTCCATTGAAAGGTCTTTGGTAATTATTTACAGCATTGGATTGCTCAGTCAGTACCACTTGAAAGGCAGATATAATTGGACAATTTTCATTTGTATGACTGTTACAACCATAAATACTGCAAACAACTTCTTTACCCTTATCCTTCCTTGATTCCATGGCCTCGAATTTCTTTATGAGATTAACCACTTAAACATTGATATCATCATCCTCTTTCAGCGGGTAGACTCCTACTCTTTCCTTTGATTGAGTGAGCCTAGAAGTGGGGTTCCCATGATTGTGCGTTTTCAGCAAGTTTATCAAAGTAATCCCACACATCATCGACATTTTTTTCAAAATTTTCCATTCACATCGTCTCAACCAATTGGCGCATGGAAGATGTCAATCCATCATAGAAAAGTGTGTAATGCGCCACGTTTCAAAACCGTGTTGTGGGCATGAACTGACAAGATCCTTGAACCTTTCCCATCATTGAAAGAATGTTTCATCCTCCTTTTGGGCGAAATTCATGATTGATTTTCTAAGGGTGTTCGTTTTGTGATATGAAAAAAATTTCTTTATGAACTCCCTTGTCATGTTACTCCATGTGCTAATAGATCGGGGACGTAGTGAATGTAACCACGTCTTAGCTTTCTCTTTCAAAGAAAAGGGAAAGAGTTTCAGCCTGATCGTGTCCTCAGACACGTTAGGAAAGTATAAAGTGGCTATAATTTCATCAAACTCTTTCAATTGTAAATACAGATTTTCAGATTCAAGCCTATAAAATTTTGGAAGGAGTTGGATCACCCCTGGCTTGATATTTATGTGTCCCGTATTTTCTAAAAAAACCATGCATGAGGGCATGCTCACCCCCGCCTATTGTAAATAATCTCGTAAAGTTCGAGGCGGGGGTGCTTGATGCACCTCATTCTTATCCTGGATGTCCTCCACCCTAGGTTGGGGTAGAAGAGTTGATTTGCGGCCATAACCTCAGTTAACTTTGAGGATCTCAAGTGGTGTCTAATCCTACGATGGATAGATAACCCCTCAACCAATCCTCCTTCACTTAAGAGATGTAGAGTGTTGTCACGACCCCCACATGGGAATGAAACACTCGCAGCCCTCAATTCAAATTCTAAACCTAAACCTAAGAGAAAGGAAAAATAGAAATCTAGAGAAAATAAGAGATAAAGAGTTGGAAGGAAGTTACCAAATTAGAAGTCCTAAGTTAAGAACCTGCAAACAAAACAAACCAAGTTAGTTAATAAAGATGGAAAGTCTAGAAAAGCAGGAGATCCATAAAATAGAAAGTAAACTAGTTTCTAAAAAAAGGGAAAAAAAATCCTAAAAGAAAATAGAAAATTTCTAAAACAAATTAAGAAAGTTCTAAACATATAGAAAGAAGGTTAGTTTATAAATTAAAGAATCCTACAAACTTAGAAAATTTCTAAAATATAAAGTAAAACCTACATCTAAAATAGAAAAAGTAGAGAAATTAGAAAGAGATTACCAATTTAGAAGATCTATCTCAGTAATTCTACAAAACAGGAAAGTTAGATTAGTTTCTAAAAATAAAACAGAAAAACCTAAACCTAAAGTTGGTAAAATCCCAATCTTAAACAAATTCCAAAACTAATTAATCTCAAAAACGTAACCGTCAATCCCCGGCCCAAAGCGCTAAAAACTTGTCCATGCCCCAAGTATAGGGTTGTAATGTAGTAATAATCTCAGTAAGACCGAGGTTGAATCCACAGGGACCGAACTTGTACGTATTCTGAAAGTAACTCGAACTAGAACTAGGCGAAGATGTAATCTAATCAGGAGAATTCAGGAGGATAATGGTGAAATATTTAAACTAAAACTTGTGAAATTCAAAGGTAGGAAACTAGGGTGTCAAGGATCCACTTGTAGAGATCAGGGAGATCTATGCTTCATTCATGAATACAACTAGATTTAGAGTCTCATCTTCATCCAGTTGGAGGATATAACATTAAAAATCAAATCTGAACTTTCCTTGATATAGTTTTCAAGAGATGAGAGAGGTATAAGAATTAGAATGGATTCATCACAAAAACCATGCCCATGAGACAAGTAAACAACAGAATAAATCAATCCCACAACCAATCAGAGAGATATATGAAGGTTAGGAAGGATTCCATCATCCAACATGTCCAAGGGCAATGGTGAACAACAAGGCTTCCTATCTTCACAATCAAAATAAAGAAAAGGAAATACTCAAAGCCATCGCATATCTATTGTAATTTAAGTCATAACAAACCATTAAAAACTAAAGGCATTCCTTATAATCAAACTATAATAAAATTCAGTTTAATTTAAATATGAATCAAAAGGCATAAACAAAAAGTCTCCCCATCGTTCTACAAGCTTCACCTCTTAGCCCTAGCTAAGAGGTTTAGCCCATCCTCATGATGATGCTAAAAATCTTAAAAAGCATTAAAGAAAAATAAAGAAGAAAAGGGAAGAAAACCCTTAGCCTGGTCATTCCACTCCTCTTTCTCTCTGCTCTTCTTCCCTGCTCTCCACATTAAGCCTGCACGTCCCCCACCTGGATGATAGATCCTCTATCTTTCCCTTTCCTTTTATAGCTGCTGTAGTCGGCCGGCTGGGAGTCGGTGCTGCATGAGGTGGTGGAAAACTTCCGTAACTCTTTACGTACAAGGGCGGTTGCGCAACGACATGCGCAGGAGAAAATGCACCAACTCGTCGTTTGGCTTAGATTTTCGAGGCAATGAACGTGTTTAGATTCGGAATTTCTCCATGGTTAGGGTCAGCTGGGGCCTGGACGTCATCTGGATGGTTCAGATCATCAAAACGAGCAACTACAGTGGCCCACAACTCTGAATTTTTGGATTTCCCGGACGCAGGGGCTGTGTAAATAGAGTATGCTGTGATGCTTGGTGGGCCCCTGATCAGCTCTGGAAGAAAAATCCAATCCGTTCATTGAATTCCTTGCGAAAACCAGTCGGGAAGAAGTGGTTTTTATCGGGTTTCGGTGCGGTCCACTGTATCAAACCAACTTAACGTTAATCTTGCATTTTTCGATGATCCATGTGCATACACGTGTATGGGGCCAAAAGGCCACATAGGCGAGGGTCAGGCCTACCCCAAGACACAATGGATGTCCAGATCATAAAAATACATGATGGGTGGGGCCCGCAACCAAAAAACCGAACGACTTGCGATAGACGCTGTTGCGTCTTGGGAATTTTTGAGAAATCCTCGGTCAGCGCTTGCTGACCGAGTTCTTGAAAACTGGTGCGCGGCTGGAGCACCCATGTTGTACACGTGCAATGCACAAGTGGGTCCCACGGTGATGTATATGAGAAATTCACGCCATCCATTTATTTTAACACCCCGTTTAATGGGTTGAGACCAAAATTGAAGCATATCCAGATATCAGGTGGGCCACAAATAAGAGATTTGGTGGTTGATTTGTCCGTTGGACCACTTCCACAAGGATCCAATGGCTGAAATTTGACGTGTACGGTTAATTTATGGTCCTTAGGCCATATATAAAGTTTCGAGCAGGATGAATGGTGGGAACCCTGTGATCTTGCATTCTGGACAATTTTTAGGCCCTTTTAACGTGAGTGGCCTGATTTTCTCAAATTTCTGACGTTTAATTTCTTCGATCTCGGTCCCCTGGGGTCCGTCCCGTGCCTTGGTGAGGTATGAGCATTAAATCCATGCTTTTAGTACATTTTTTCAGTCCAGGCCCTTAAATGCACCTTGCAACACAAATACGATTAAAATAGGCCGTTAAACAGTATCATGTTCGTAAAATCAGGTAATAACTGGGGTTTAATATGTAATATTTGACCCTCAACAATGACGAACCCATAAGGGCCAAGGATCGCAAGAGTCATACGGCCACGGTCATTAGAGCCGCGCGATCGGATTAGGGCATCGATCCGTCGAGGTATCTCGGTTTCCCCAAACTACCGATGAATGGACTTAATTAATCAACTTGGCTAACATGTGCATTACATGCATTGGTTACTTTTACGATTTGGCAGTCGTGGTGGCTTGTGGGAGTGTTGGTTCGCAAATGTTAGATGGTGTCGCAAGAGGGAGTGTTGTGGTGGGAGGGATGCATCATACCATTAAATTATGCATTTGCATTAACCGGAGTATCTAGGATTCTGTGAATGTATGCTTTTCACTAAATTTACTCTTGTGCATGATAACTTGTGTAACTTATAGTTAATGGTACCACTGAGTTGATCATTCACTCCCACTCTGAGACGGTGTTTTAAAACACCAACCAGAACCTGTTATAGATGCAGGGTCGATAGAGCTGGATGCGCTAGAGGATGCCGGCATGGACGATGAGGAGGAGCGAGTGTACTATCAAACTTCCGACGGTTTCTTCTAGTTTATGTTTGGATGGTCGCGGGACATGGGTCAGGGCCCTAGTCATTTTGGGATATTTATCTGGGTGGGACTAGTTCCCTGTTTGAATATTTTTGGATTTGTGGTTTGAATATTTTTATATTTAGTGGCACTTGATACTACTTTATGACTTACTTATGCTTCATGCATTGCTAAACTCTCCGTTGACGCTTGACGCTCGAGTTGAGCTTAGACGCGACTGGTACCGATAAAGAACTATACAAATAAATTTTTCGCTATCTAAGCTGTAACGCCCCGAATTTCAGGGGTTGAGTAGGAACTCGGCTCCCGAATTCTCGGGTGCCACATGTGCCCTAATAGGCTTCAGATTTTAATTACATTTGGATGATCTCATAAGCAATAGAGAGTTTAGCAAGGCATGAAGCATAAGTAAGTCATAAAGCAGTATCAAGTGCCACTAAATATAAAAATATCCAAACCACAAATCCAAAAATATCCAAACAGGGAACTAGTCCCACCCATACATATTTCCCAAAGTGACTA